>CAXKVY010000413.1:0-117500 GCA_964058915.1 Tetropium fuscum
TATACGAGCCCCTTCCCATATCAGTTGGCCCACCCATCGAAATCTTAGTTTTTTGGTCAGCATCAAAACATAATACATACTACAAGCTGTGTTTAGGTCTCAAAGTAATTAATAGGGCATATTTAATCTTATGAAGTAGAAAACACCCAACTTTATTGGTCTTCACTCAAATGTGTAACAAAGAAGAAGTACGGCGATCAACCCGTTTTTTTATTCATTACAAAGTAAGCCTACAATTCGAAGGTGGCCGTGGAAAACAGACGCCACAACAATTAAACAATTATTGCTGATACTCATAGCTGTCAGAATTCATTTGATACAGCTTCAAAGTAGTTGTGTTCTTTAAAAATGGGCAGAGGAAAGGTTATGGATGACAAAATTCGTTCACTTATTATTAAATTTTTCAATTGTGGGAAGTCAAACTCGGAAATTGCAAATTTATTAGAATTATCGCGGTATAATGTAAGAAATATAGTTAGAAGATATAAAATGACGAGTTCAGTCGCTGCAAAGCCCCGATATGTAAAAAAAAGCAAGATTACAGATTGTGATAGAAGAGCGTTAAGAAGAATTATCCAGAAAAACACACGTGCCAATTATCTCGAGTTAAGTGTTCTGTGGAGTGATGCCGTTGGAAGACGTATTTCAAGATCAACAACTCACAGAGAGGCTCACAAATTAGGTTTTGGGACTTACAAGGTAAGTTTTTTAATAAAAAAAATGAACTAGAAAAATTAAAAGTGACAATTTTGCATTAGGCCAAAGAAAAGCCACTTTTAACACCAAGGCAGAAGAAAATACGGTAAGATGGGTAAAAGAACATAAGGATTGGACATCTCAGCAATGGCGTGCAATACAATGGAGCGATGAGGCCCGATTCGAAGTTTGTGTTGGAGATTGTCGAAGTAGAGTTATTCGCAAAAAAAATGAAGCATTCCATGCTGACTGTCTTAAAAGAAAAGTAAAATTTCCTGCATCCGTCATAGTGTGGGAAAACATGTCATCAAAAGGAGTAGGAAAACTCCATTTTATTGTCGGAAACGTGGATACAAACAAATATTTGGCCATTTTAGAAAAATCACTTTTACCGGTCATTGAAGAGTGTTTGACATCAGGCCATGAATTTATGTTTCAGCAGGACAGCGCAGCATGCCACACCTCAAAACGAAGTTTAAAATGGATGGAGGACTATGGTATACCACTTTTGGAATGGGTTTCTAGTAGTCCGGATCTATCACCCATTGAAACTTTGTGGCACGAGATGAAAAAGGTGCTACGGAAATACCCTGCTCGAACAATCCCTGAACTGAAGCAAAGGCTTCAGGAAATATGGGATTCTTTTACACCAGAAATATGCCAAGGCTTGGTTAATACTATGCCCCAACGAATTTAGGCTGTAAAAAAAATAAAGGTGATGTTACCCAGTGGTAAATTATAAAATTGTTGTTTTGTTAATTTAACGTATTTGTTCACATTTATTTCTTTTTATTCTCATTTTGTGTTAGTTATCAGTCTCAGTCACCTAAGCTGTATTTTTGTGGTTAAAAGAAGTTGTCAAAAGAATAAATAAATTTGGAAATTCGTGTCGTATATTTCTTCTTCTACTGTTGCTCCATAAGATGAAATTTCTGACTAATCCCTAGGTGGGCCATTTTGACACTATTGACAGCTGTCGCCGACTTATGTCAAACTGACAGATATGTAGTGATAAGTCTGCTCGTATTTTTAGCTCATCACACCTTACTTCTATGCTCCTGCATATTTTAATGCTTTGATGCTATGTTTATTTCTTTAAAATGAAGGTCTTATGTGAATGCTTATTATGAATTCGAATGATTATATTAGGAAATATTTTTCAGAAACAGATTCATCTCTTGTTATGGGAACAACTCATAACACAACAGCTGCATTGCCTTCACTTAATAATAAATTAAGCAGGCTTACTTTCGCGACGTTTGATGAAGGTGGTCACTGTATAGGGCAAATGGGTTCTCGGTCGTTCAGTTATTAATATTTCAGTACATAAAGGGATCAATTTCTGATCTCCTCAAATAATGTTAAACGATCTGACATTGTCCTATGTAATTATTGATTAACAGTACAATATAATCGTGGACTTTGAATATAGTTCACATTTAGATTTAGACCGGTAAGATTCTTCTAAGTTAAACAAGGCGGGCGTTGGTGGCACTTGGATGGGTGACCTAAGCAGGCTTGGGGACGGGCTGTGGCAATCCAACCGAGACATGGGAACACTCTCACACTCACTGGTCTCAGATAAATGATAATGAGCATAGAGTAATAAATCTCGGTAACTGTAAAGAGACTTTGCCACCAAGCCACCTGTAATAAATAGGATGGTTGGAAGAAAATTACTCAAGTAAAAAGGATGAATGCACAAAGAGCTTAATGAGGCCTAAGTGCTATAGTGGAAGTGAAATTACTACCACTGCACTCCGACCCATATCTGTACCCCAGAGCCAGACTATGTTAAGTCCAAATTTACAATATTTTAACTAAGCATGTTAAGTTACTTAACATTTTATGGCGCATCGTTTCGTATTTTTCGTTTTATCGTATGTTTGAAATTAGCGAAAATAGCGCCTTTTAAACTATATTAAGTCCACGGCTTCCCTAGAGGCAAACAAAGTTAAGTCGCTTTAACCTTATTAGTCTCTGGATTAACGCTCAGTCTGATATGTTAAGTCCATCTGTGAACATACACCTCGTGCGTTAAAATATTTTTGGTGTCTATTTGTTAAAATATCAGTTCGTTACTTTTGAGAAGGTATGTCTTCGACTTCTATTCTATGGTCATCTAGAACGAGGAAAATATTTTTAGGGTTTTAGGCCATGTTTCACATGATGTAAAAGAAATAACAATTTGTTCGGACAACTGTCCGACTCAAAATAGACACATCTTAATGGTTATGTTATATTTTCTGATTCTTCGTGTTAAGAATCGTCAATGTTAATGTTGTTAACCACAAATAGTGAGCAAGGGGATATATACATTTGGAAGCTGATGCTGTTCATTCGGTGATAGAAGGTGAAAGAAAGAAAGTCCCACAATTTGAAATTATGACTCCCTGGGATTGGCAACAAATGATACGATTATGTGGAACAAAGAAACAGATCACTGTAGTTAACATGGATATTCCTGATTTTAAGAATTTTAAAGAACTTTTGGAGGGATCAGCTGCACCATATATCAACAAGAAAAAAAATAGCGACGGAAAAGATTTTTTGATATCTCAAGCAGTTTATATGCAAGTTAGAAAAAGTAACCCTGCAATTCTATATTACAAAACGGATTTTGGTGATGATTTTTAGAAGTCGACTTCAACAGAAAAACCCGACGAAATGACTGCATTACCATATCTCTTTCATCCTATTAGAGAAAAGCCTAAACCAATTTCAGTGAATAAGTATAACCACTTGCAAAAACTTTTAAAGTGGGTGCCAAGAAGATTCCACGACTATTATAAGAATTTAGAGTATGGAGGAGACGAAGATGAATAGAAGGATTTTTTTTTATATACTACTAAGAACCAAACTCATTTGGTCCTTAGTAGTATAAAACTTATTTGTTATATTTCTCTTTATAATTAAACAGTAAATGATTTCATAAAAACATCTATTCTTTTTCCCTTTTGGATTTAGTATACATGTTATGTGAACTAAAAATATGTCAAGTCCGCCTCATTGGATTTAATATCTATGTTAAATCCTACAACTATTTTTTTGTCTATTCAAAATTATGATAAGTCACAAAAGTCAAAAGTAAGATGCAACCAGCTGAAACTGCCAATATGTTCCTAATTAGAATCCTTAAAGCTAATTAAAATATCAACCATTGCACGGATTGACGTAAAGGTCGTTTTAAAATTTAAAAAAATCTAATATTAATTCACTGCCGCTCTACTGAAAAATCGAGTTTTTTGACTTAACATAGTCTCGCTCTGGGGTACAGATATACATACATACATACATAAAGAACCTGAAGATGTGGCTCACATCGCATAATCTTTTCCCGAAAATATATAATTAATTTCTATCGGCTCAGGAGTAGCTGGTACACCACCAATCATGACGCACTCTTACCGGAAGAGGTAAACCTCAACGAATGTAACTATATGATTGTCTATCTACGTACTTTGGAAATGCGTCTGTCTAGATACAAATATTTATCCCCGCTGAGGTAAGCAATGAGAAATTACTTTTACACTATACTAGCTTACTCGACAGACGTCGTCTTAATTATGAATATTGAATTCGAATTGGTATAATTAAAAAAAAATATATTTAAAAAAAAATGTTTATTATTCTAATGCTTTATGATATACAACATTCTTATTTTTTTTTCTTGCGCGTATAGTAGTTAGTATTGGAAATTAGGCTATGGAAATGAAAAACACTGTACTTGAATGAAGACTATTTTATTAAATAGCTTTGGTCTCTACTATATACCGGAAAGTGCGTCTGTATCCTATATGAACATCTATACGACTGTTTTAAACTAGAATATATTTCTCACATTATGCACTAGCAATAGTCCTTAATGCCCTAAGATTAAAGTGAGTTATTACGTCTAGGATTAAAGTGAGATTTATTATAAACAACTTATAGACTTCTGGATAGGGCTGGAACCTTTGATGTAACTGTAACACTCGGAGTAGTTTCCACAAACACCAAAACACTTTCACTTCGCTCGACGCGCGTTTCGCCAACCAAGTTGGCATCATCCGGAGACGATTAAAACTAATCTTAAACTACAAAATCTACCATATTTATACTATTTTCATGGTGACGTCACTAATGATATCACCGTGAAATTTACGCGTGACTAATCACGCTTCAATGATCGGTTGCTAAGTAACGCGTAAAGCGGGCTACGGTATGATATCACCGTGAAATTTATGCGTGACTAATCACGGTTCAATCATCGGTTGCTAAGCAACGCGTAAAGCGGGCTATACGGTATAGGTCCCTTGTCGCTATTCATACTACTATTACATTTTACAATTTCTATGCTCTCAAATGCATCCAACTGTCTATTATTGGTCACATTTCTAACTAATCTTAAATTACTAATATCTATTCTATGATTGTTGTCAAAAGCATGTTGTGCAACACTAGACTTATCTGTTCTTCCATATTTTAGATGAGCCATATGCTCTTTAAATCTGGTGTTAATTGATCGTCTCGTTTGTCCAACATATTTTCGATCACAATCATTACAACTAATTTCGTAAATCCCAGACCTTTAATTTGGAACAATTTTATCCTTTGGATTGTCTAAAAGTTGTTGTAATTTGTTGCTCGACGAATGAATCGCTGTTATACCCACGTTTTTGAAAACCTTACTCAAACCACGAGTAAACCGGGATTCGTACGGGATGGATACATATTTTGGAGCCTCTATATCCCTTTGAAAGGTCGTAGAATTACGAAGTGTGTCCTTAAATTTACGCTTCCTAATTAGTTTTTCAACTATATCTCTAGGATAACCATTACTCACAGCTATATCTTTAATTAATACTTTTTCTTTTTCAAACCTCTCATTACTGAGAGGGAAACTTAGTAAACGATGGACAAGAAAATTAAAACTTGCCATTTTATGTTGATAGCAGTGGTGAGAGTCATTAGGGATATATCTGATCGTACTGGTATCTTTTCTATATATATCAAATTCTAACCTAATGTCACTACTTTTAATTACTAATACATCTAAAAATGGAAGTTTTCCATTATTTCCTATTTCATATGTAAACTTTACAGAAGTGAAACGACTATTTAATTTGGAAATGAAGTTTTCTACATCCGCAATCTTAGTGTCAAACACGGCAAAAATGTCATCCACATACCTAAGCCAAATCCTAGGAAAATACTCGAATTCTTCTTTTGCTTCAGTTTCAAACCGACTCATGAAGACATTAGCAATGAAAGGCGATAACCAGTTACCCATTGCGGTTCCTTCATGTTGTTCATAAAACTTGTCATTGAAACGGAAGCAATTTTGTTTCATACAAAGTTTTGTAAGGTTTATATATTCTTCTATTACTTCTTTTCTATAGTTGTTTAATTCGAGTAAATCCTGAAGATAGTCCAAGGTCTGTGGAATTGGTACACTAGGAAATAATGAACAAACATCAAAGGATATCAAAATTTCACCCTCTTGCAATTGAAAATTCTTGACCTTATCAATGAAATCATTCGAATTTTTAACTGAAAAACTAGGCTGTGTAATGGGCAAACTTTCAAATTCCTTAGTCAACCATTTTGATAAGTGGTAAGTCGGAGATCCAATAGACGATACTATGGGACGCACCGACTTCCCTGGCTTATGAATTTTTGGTAGACAATACAATCTAGGTACAGTAGGGTTAGACACACGTAACCCATTTTTAACAGGTGGAGTAATAAGGTTGTTACATGATTTGAGGACATTTTTTATTTCAGTGGTCATTCTTGGTAAAGGGTTTCTAGTAAGTTCTTTATAAGGACCATTACTAATTAGGTTGTTTACCCGTTCATAATAGTCCTCTTTATCTAAAATAACAACCTTATTACCTTTATCTGCTTTTAAATAAAAACAATCTTTTTCGCGCAATCTTTTGATAGTCTTTCTAGGATTCTTTGAGCATGACTTTCTATTTTCTACGTTATTAATTATATTTTTAGAAATTTGGTTCCTGCAAGCCACTCTGACGAGACCCTTGGATGAATCAGGCAGATATTGAATTGAACTTTCAATCCCTGCCACGACACTAATAAAAATTGACTACTAATGTACCAAAAAATGTTCCTCGGAAGGTCGTTAACATTGTGGAAAATCACTCGTCACACTCTTTTGATAAAGAAGAACTTGACATTCTATACAAGGGTTTAAACTTTGCTGTAGCCTCTTCTGATAAGATTTTGGATTATGTCGTGGCAGGGATTGAAAGTTCAATTCAATATCTGCCTGATTCATCCAAGGGTCTCGTCAGAGTGGCTTGCAGGAACCAAATTTCTAAAAATATAATTAATAACGTAGAAAATAGAAAGTCATGCTCAAAGAATCCTAGAAAGACTATCAAAAGATTGCGCGAAAAAGATTGTTTTTATTTAAAAGCAGATAAAGGTATTAAGGTTGTTATTTTAGATAAAGAGGACTATTATGAACGGGTAAACAACCTAATTAGTAATGGTCCTTATAAAGAACTTACTAGAAACCCTTTACCAAGAATGACCACTGAAATAAAAAATGTCCTCAAATCATGTAACAACCTTATTACTCCACCTGTTAAAAATGGGTTACGTGTGTCTAACCCTACTGTACCTAGATTGTATTGTCTACCAAAAATTCATAAGCCAGGGAAGTCGGTGCGTCCCATAGTATCGTCTATTGGATCTCCGACTTACCACTTATCAAAATGGTTGACTAAGGAATTTGAAAGTTTGCCCATTACACAGCCTAGTTTTTCAGTTAAAAATTCGAATGATTTCATTGATAAGGTCAAGAATTTTCAATTGCAAGAGGGTGAAATTTTGATATCCTTTGATGTTTGTTCATTATTTCCTAGTGTACCAATTCCACAGACCTTGGACTATCTTGAGGATTTACTCGAATTAAACAACTATAGAAAAGAAGTAATAGAAGAATATATAAACCTTACAAAACTTTGTATGAAACAAAATTGCTTCCGTTTCAATGACAAGTTTTATGAACAACATGAAGGAACCGCAATGGGTAACTGTTTATCGCCTTTCATTGCTAATGTCTTCATGAGTCGGTTTGAAACTGAAGCAAAAGAAGAATTCGAGTATTTTCCTAGGATTTGGCTTAGGTATGTGGATGACATTTTTGCCGTGTTTGACACTAAGATTGCGGATGTAGAAAACTTCATTTCCAAATTAAATAGTCGTTTCACTTCTGTAAAGTTTACATATGAACTAGGAGATAATGGAAAACTTCCATTTTTAGATGTATTAGTAATTAAAAATAGTGACAATAGGTTAGAATTTGATATATATAGAAAAGATACCAGTACGATCAGATATATCCCTAATGACTCTCACCACTGCTATCAACATAAAATGGCAAGTTTTAATTTTCTTGTCCATCGTTTACTAAGTTTCCCTCTCAGTAATGAGAGGTTTGAAAAAGAAAAAGTATTAATTAAAGATATAGCTGTGAGTAATGGTTATCCTAGAGATATAGTTGAAAAACTAATTAGGAAGCGTAAATTTAAGGACACACTTCGTAATTCTACGACCTTTCAAAAGGATATAGAGGCTCCAAAATATGTATCCATCCCGTACGAACCCCGGTTTACTCGTGGTTTGAGTAAGGTTTTCAAAAACGTGGGTATAACAGCGATTCATTCGTCGAGCAACAAATTGCAACAACTTTTAGACAATCCAAAGGATAAAATTGTTCCAAATGAATGGTCTGGGATTTACGAAATTAGTTGTAATGATTGATCGAAAATATGTTGGACAAACGAGACGATCAATTAACACCAGATTTAAAGAGCATATGGCTCATCTAAAATATGGAAGAACAGATAAGTCTAGTGTTGCACAACATGCTTTTGACAACAATCATAGAATAGATATTAGTAATTTAAGATTAGTTAGAAATGTGACCAATAATAGACAGTTGGATGCATTTGAGAGCATAGAAATTGTAAAATGTAATAGTAGTATGAATAGCGACAAGGGACCTATACCGTATAGCCCGCTTTAGGTGTTGCTTAGCAACCGATGATTGAACCGTGATTAGTCACGCATAAATTTCACGGTGATATCATACCGTAGCCCGCTTTACGCGTTACTTAGCAACCGATCATTGAAGCGTGATTAGTCACGCGTAAATTTCACGGTGATATCATTAGTGACGTCACCATGAAAATAGTATAAATATGGTAGATTTTGTAGTTTAAGATTAGTTTTAATCGTCTCCGGATGATGCCAACTTGGTTGGCGAAACGCGCGTCAAGCGAAGTGAAAGTGTTTTGGTGTTTGTGGAAACTACTCCGAGTGTTAACTTATAGACTTTACGACTAAGAACACTTGACTCGGACCCTTAGATAAAATAAATCAGTTTTTGTAATATAATACTTTTCTGTTATGACTAACACGCCCTCTCAAAAACTGATTCGGTAATTTACTATTATTATTACAAACAATTAATAAAAAAAAATTGACACACCTTCCGTGTATTTTCTGGGACAAAAAAAAGATATAATGGCCCAACATTTGTTGCGCAGGAATTGGGGAAACCCAGTAAAACCCAACCAGACCATTCTAAAACTAAATAAATATGTTTAAACATATTTCTCCAAACCCATTCCAAGTTTGAGTTTCTGAAATTCGAGTGCTGGCAAGGGCTTGGTCAACACATCTGCGAGCTGCATACCTGAAGGAACATATTTCAATTTTATTATTTTGTTTTCAATTTGTTCCCTAGAAAAATGATATTTTATATCAATATGCTTTGACCTTTTGTGATTAGTCGGATTGTTTGCAATACTTATACAACCATTATTATCTTCATAAATGGTGATTGGGTCTGAAATATTGATTTTAATGCTGGTTGCTAATGATTTTAACCAGAGTGCCTCCCTAACGGCTTCAAAAAGCGCCATATATTCAGCTTCTGTAATTGAAGCAGCTACAGATATTTGCCTTTTTGCATTCCAGCATATTGTACAACGTTCAAATAACTTAAACAAATAGCCAGTTGTACTTTTCCTATCAATTTCGTTACTTCCCCAATCATAATCTACATAACCACATAATAATTCGTTAAAATCTCCTTTAATATATGTCAATTTTATGTCTAACGTACCTTTAATGTACCTTAGTACCCTCATAAGACACTGCCAAAGTTCTGTATTATTTTTGTTCATATATCTACTCAAAACATTAACAGCTGTACTTAAATCAGGTCTTGTACATAGCATTGTATACATTAAACATCCGATAAGATTTCGACAAGGAGCGTCATATTTCTCATCAGAATTGAGAGCTACATAATCTAATTTGTTTGGTAAAGGTGTACTGACCGAATTACAGTCATGCATTTTAAATTTATTTAAGACAGTTTATAAGTATACATTTTGGTATAATGTAATTTTGTTATCACTTCTTTCTACCTTTATACCAACAGAAAGTTTAATCTCTCTTAAATCTACCATTTGAAATTTTTTCGTTGAATAATTTTTGAAATTACTCATTGTATCATTGCAGGCAGTGGAAATTATGAGGTCATCGACATAAAGTACTTCATAAATATGTTTATATACATTTCCTTTATTTAAAATATAAATACAATGGTCGACTGAAGAATTTCGAAAACCTTGATCTTTTAGGGCCAATTCAAATATCTCAAACCAACACCTTGCTGCTTGCTTTAATCCGTATAAAGCTTTATTCAATTTACATACTTGATTGCTTTTACTTTTAACCCCTTCAGGAACTTTCATATAGATTTCTTCTTTTAATATACAATTCAGAAAAGCAGTTTTCACGTCCATATGATGGACCAATAGATTGGACAGATTTGAAAATGCTAGAATATATCTAAAACTCGAAATTCTTGCAACCGATGCAAATGTTTCATTGCAATCTCCTAAATATTCCTGACTGAAACCTCGAGCAACAAGTCAAGCTTTATATTTTGATGGGTTTCCATATTCATCATTTTTAATGGTAAATACCCATCTATTATCAATTATATTTTTGTTTTGGGGATTTTCTACTAAAGACCTGGGGGGCAATTTTTGAGAATACACGTTAAATTACGAATGCGCAAGTTTGTGTATGCAAATAAACGAATCCGTTTTGTCGTACCAATTTTTGAGGGCTGTTCGCAACCCCAGAAACGTCTACAGTAGGTCTTCGCAATTATGGGTAGGGCTGATCAGGGCAACGTCGCAAATAAGAGTACTTTCGAACTACTTGACGCGTGGGAGTGAGACAAACACATAAACTAACGTCACTTTCAACAAAGCAAATGTCACCCGGCGACAAAAAAAAACCCGAGAAACAAAAAGAAATGCTAGTTGAATATGCGAAAAATAAGTCCTTATTAATCAGCGGCAAGCAAACCCAAAATTATACAAGTAAAGACGCAATGAAGGATTGGGAAGGAATTTCCAGCATCTTAAATAGTATGCCAGGGGCTGCAAATAACTGGAAGGGATGGCGAAAAGTAAGTATATTTTATTGTCAAGTCTGTAACAAAATCTTGCAAATGCCGTTTTATTTAGACATGGCATGATCTTCGAAGTAGAACGAAGGCGAAAGAGGCGAAAAACCGCATTGAGTACAGAGGTACTGGAGGCGGCCCACTAAAAGAGGAATCACTAACGAATGTGGAGGAAAAAGTCCTTGGGATTATTAAAAAAGTTTCCATTGAAGGACATGATGTACCCGAGTCGCGTTAAAATTTCCACATAATGGAGGTGGTTAATCCAGAACCGTTTAATGAGTTCATATTTGAGAATGATGGCCTAGAAGATACATCTCAATATGACGTCTCAACGCCAAGTCAGGTGCCTTTGGTTGAAGCCGTAGAAACCTGTTCAGAAAAAACAGCCACTGCTACTTCTACTCCAGCAAATTCTTTCTCCAGAGCGAAAATTGCCACATCAACCAGCTTTATGAAAAGTGCAAAAAAGAAATTGCCCCAAAAACTGAACAACTTAATAACTTTTAATAAGCTTAATATAAGCTTTTGCGGCAACTACATTTGTTAAAAATCTAAATTCAAAGTTGAAGTAAAGAAGGAATATTATGAGTTCAAGAAACAGCACATGACAAATATTGAAGCCTTGAAATTAAGAAAAGTTAAAGCTTTGGAGTCGATTGCGAAGAGTCTTAAACGACTAGTGAAACGGTAGACTCAGCACATATTTTAATAAAAAAAAAATTTCCCTCAATAAAATTTTATTTTCTAGAGATCCATTTTATTAGAAATAAAACTACAAATCTTAATTTTGTTGTCTGTTTTGCAGCAATACTCTGACAATTCCCATCCTTGCTCTTCTGCCATCTGCCAATTCAGGGTTAACTCGTCTGACGACATTTTCTTCACCTTCTATATTTTCATCTATTGCGCCAAAATCCACCTCGTCTTCGCCATCTTCATTATCCGGTTGCGGAACATTATACTCTATACTCATGTTGTGCAGTACTACACATGCGTTAATGATTTTGCACGCCACATCGGGTGAATAATGGAGCACTCTATGCTTAAGTAAGCACCGGAACCTTCCTTTCAATACACCATTACAGCATTCTATTTTTACTCTGGTGCTTTTGTGAATTGTGTTATAATAGTGTTCGGGAGTATTTGGTTCAACTTCATTGAACGGAGTTAACAGCCAGGTTCTTAAAGGATACCCTGAGTCTCCTGTAACATAAGTGTATTTGCCATATATTGGGACAATTAGGGTCCCAGGGCGATTTCTATGAAGTTCAATACCCTTTATCCAATATGACTTGAAAAATGGAATTGTGTAACATTATTTTAAACAGAACTAGAAATAGAATGGCTTTAAACTTTGCGGTTTGACATATAACAGCAGGTTTTCATCAAAAATGTCATTTCGGTAACTGTCCCAATCCCCCCAAGCGCATTAAAATTGGGCTTATCTTTATTACACGTTTTATTTCACGTTATTTTCTTATTTTATTGTCATCTACATACTTACTAGTAATTACAAAACTAATTCTGATAATCCTTCAGAGATAACTTTCTATTTCTGCGACTACTTTTCTTGACGTGAAATTTTTATCTCATCTTTTAACATTGTAAACTATTGGTTCTACCTTCACTACACAAACCTTGGAGCCCAATTGTGCGTGATAGAACTGTCAGCAAGCGTGTCTGCTAAGATTTAGTTTTGGTAAGTTTTCCCTATTTTCTTGTATTTGACCTTTATAAATTTTGAAAAACGTAAAATTCGGTCGTACATTTTTGCATGTCATTACGGTAATATACAAAATTCTACTTGTTTTAAGATTAATCAGTTTTAAATGCACCCACTAAAGTAACAACAATCAACATCAACACATAACCTCAAAATGCAATCCAAGCTGTTCGGATACTAAAGGTGATATCATATTACTGGGAAAAGTGTCATTTCGGTAATGGCTACATTACCGGAAAGATTAAAATATACAGTGTGTGTATAATTTAACGATAATAAGTTGCGTTATTGAGTGCTACAATAAAATATTTCTTTTAAAATGATTTTAATTGCGTTATCGATTGATACAAATAGGATTTGTTAAAATATTTACATTATTTATTGTAATTTAACAATTCTTTATGTCAATATAATTTTTAAAGCATTTTCTTAGGATTAGAACGATTTTGTATACTAGTTACATACCTATTTAATTATAATTGCATAATTTAAATAATTATTCAATAATAATACTTTTTAATATAAGAATAAATGCATTATTCTAAATTTGCAGTTTTTAAAATGGGAAAAACAAAAGAAAATCCTAAGATAAAACGTAAAAAGGAGCTAAATAGGGAAAGGGTAAAGAAGAAGAACAAGGCTACTATGAAATATAGAGAAAATAAAAAAGCAGAAATAGAATTGCAGGGAATGTTGGAGAGAAGTACTCCACCACCATCTGACCACGAAGAAATTGTAGAACATATCGATATGGGTAATTCTTCAAGGAAAGACAGCGGCAGGAAGAAAGTGAGACGGGATAGAGCAAAGGCTTACAGAAAGTTACATACCGCGGAGGAGAAAATACGTAAATTAGAAAGAGATGTGGCAAAATATAAAAAACGTCTTCAAAGGTCGAAACCAAAAACTGAAAATCCTACACCCAACACTAAAGTTCAAGATATGATCAAAAATTATGATGTGCCAAAACAAATTGTAAAGCGTTTACTTTTCGGAGAGGTTCTGGCAGCTCAGATAGAGGATGGCTAATAGCTAGAGATAGCTAATAGGAGCTAATAAAATGGTCAGTTATAAGATGCACAAAAAATATGCAGATAATAACAACTTGTTATTATCTGCATAAAATCTATCTAAAAAAATAAGCCTAATAAAACTAACTTAACTGAAAAGATACAATTTGAGCAGTGGGATACTTTAGTAGAAAAGAAAATAATAAAGGGACAAGAAAAAAATATTAGGAGAACCGCTAAAATAGGAAAAATAACAGACGCTAAAAATTTAATGAAAATATTTAATGAACAACTGATATTGTTTAAGCAGCACTTGTTTATTATGAAGCATCAAATGAGCGAAATGTACAAATCTAAATGCACGTTAAAAGACAACGAAATAATTTTGCAAATCGATTTCGCTGAAAACTATATTTTAAAATACAATTCCGAAATTCAATCGATGCATTTCGGTGCTTCAAAAAAACAATTATCATTACATACGGGAGTGTATTACATTAAAAATAATGGAAACGTTGAAACACATAGTTTCTGTTCTGTCAGTGAGAATTTAGACCATCAGACCTATGCAATTTGGGAACATTTAAAACATATATTAACGAAAATTTCACAATTATACCCCAACATAACAGCTATAAATTTTTTCTCGGACGGTCCAACGAGTCAGTATAGAAATCGCAAAAATATATATTATTTTTTAACCAAAATTCCACCAGAGTTTCCAAAATTACAAGAGATGTCATGGAACTACAGCGCTAGTGGACATGGGAAGGGACCAATGGACGGGGTTGGTGGGGCTCTTAAAAGAAACGCCGATAGATTGGTTCTACAAGGTCAAGAAATCTCTTCTGCAAAAATCTTTGTACAAAAACTTCAGGAAGGCAAAGTAGACATATGGGAAGTTTCTGCTACCGATATCGATGTAGCAAAATTATTTCAAATACCATCGTCTGTGCCTTCAATTCCTTTTATAATGGGTCTTCATCAGATAACTTGGAGTAAGAGTAAACCAAATCACATATTCTTAAGAACAGTTAGTTGTTTTAAATGCACATTCGATGGAAACTGCGTGCACTATCCCATGAAGAAGTGACATCCAATTTTTAACTGGCGGCGGCGGCAGTATCTTTTAATATTTATTTATATTTATTATCTTTTAATAGAAACATATATTTATATTTTCTTTAATTGAGTCTTAGATCATCAAAAAAAAAATCAAGGTGCTCTCTAATATTTTAGTAGAGAAGAGAGATCAGAAAGGGGAGGAAGCTGATAAATCCACAGACGTACTCCAAATTCCTCAAAATCAAAAAGTCATCTCTGGTCTCTGCTTCATTTGTACGAGAAATTTTGTTTGTGACCAAGGATTAAGATGCAGCAAATGTCAAAGGACATACCATTATAAATGTGCTACAAAGCTTAAGTTACCACTTATAAATAACTTTATTTTATGTTTCACTTGTTCAAAACAATAATTTTTTTTATTGCCATTTAAAAATAAATTTGATTAATATTACAATTGTTTTTAATTTTAACAATTTAATGCAATGTCCAATTGACGTTTTATGTTTTTGTTTTTGAAATTTGACACAAATTCAAAATTATATGCATTACCGAAATGACATTTGCATTACCGGGGATGACATGTCTTCAAATGCTGATAATAGTATTGTCAACCGCTAATGAATGCTGCTGATAGCATGAATAAATTATATTCACCTATAACAAAACGTTACTATTCGTTTATTTTAAAAAAATCTGTATTTTTTTTGCTTCACTATGTTTGTCCATTTTGTCCTGTTATGTGGCAAATACCCATAAACATTTATTGCAACAAATAATGTATGTACTTACGTAATGGACAACAGTATTTAAGTACAACAGTATGTACTTCAAGATGTAACCTACCTAACATAAAGTAATCCTTATTTCCTGTCGCATGTATTTCTTTTAGGGTGTTCTGCAGGTTGGAGCGATTTCAGATGTATGCATCGTTAGTGCTGCCAGGATATCTAGCACTTATATTTATAATATTCAAATCTGGATCGCATACCTATCAAAAAATGTAAATGTAACTGTCGAACTTTAACTGAAAGAAATTATACCCCTTTTACAAACTGAACATTGATAGAGTGGTAATTCTTCCGATTCACATAAACGTGTTCAGGAAATTCTGGATCTTCAATATTAGGGGGTACAATGGCCACATGGGTGCAGTCGATGCATCTTTCAACACCAGGAATGCCATGCTCATCATAAAATCTGAAATAACAGCAATAGCTAGCTCATGAAAGAATGTGTAAATATTTGACTAAATAACTTGCCTTTGCCTTACTGCATCTAATGGCTCAAAATTCTGTGGAAACTTTACCCACTCGTTAAAAATGTTGGGGTGTAATAGCGCATCAGTAACTTCTTTAATGCAATTAGAAACTGATGACTGGCACACGTCAAGATACTTATTACCTCCGATATCAGGTTGATAGCTCCTACTTGCAAAAAACTTCAAGGCAATCAAAACCTGCAAGATTGTACCAAACATTACATTCAATGTATTCTACGGGATGGGAGGTACCTAACAGATAACTTATCACAATGAGATTGACACTCACCTTTGTCATAACATCCAAATCGGTGGGCCTTCTTGCTGGGCGAATATGGGGCTCCAAACATTCAACTAAATATACGACAAGGTCCTTCGATAACCGAAACATGTTAATGAACTGTCTCTCACTCAATTCCCTGAATGCATCTTGGGGGTTATGACGGTTGTTGGGTCTATACTGCTGCTCTGCATTTTCCAGATTGCGTATTGCAAGTACATGCATCAACTCTTCCATTTTATCTCACTATATTTATTCACTCACTATATTTATTCACTCACTTACTATGGTGAACGTTTTAAAGTAACTTCAAAAATCTCACTTTCAACATGAAACGCATACGCTAAGTATAAATCACCGGTCCCTAGCCGCTCGCAAAAAAGCGTATGAATTTGCGCGCATACGCAAAGTAGCGATGTCTCAAAAATTGGATTACGCGTCAGTCGCAAGTTTGCGAATGATTCCTATACTTGCGAATGGTCAAAAATTGGCCCCCAGGTTGTTTATTAGAAGAGAATTAATTTCATCTCTAATAGCTTGCTCCCACTGAATTTTGTCACCTCTATTTTGAATTTATTGATATGAGCTAGGGATTTTATTTACAAATAATTGTGCACTTAAAAGATAATAATCTGGTATGTTATCTTCATTATAGGAAATAGGAGGACGACTTCTCAGCTCATAATGACTTTTATTTTTGTTGAGAGATAAAAAATCCTTGTGCGTCTGCTTCTATTACAGAGTCATTAGATTCAGGACCTAATTTGGCATTTTTACTTGAACTCGGTTCTAAAGACATATCTGATTTAGCACCACCCGATTTATTGGACTTTATTACTGATTTTGGCTGTAAGTCAGATGCATCAGTTTACTTCTGGAGTTTTCAAAATTAACCCCTTCAGGCTTGAGTACTGGCCTGGATTTCAAAAAGTTTGTCTCATCCACAAAAACATCACGCACTGTGAGAAATTTTTCAGTTCCCACATTCCACACTTTATATCCACTCGGCTCATATCCAACCAATATAGCTTTAAATGATTTTTCATCAAATTTTGATTTCATTGTTTTATTATGGATAAAAACAGTAGAACCGAATACCTTCAAATATTTTAATTCAGGATTTTTATTGTGCCATAATTCGTATGGTGTTTTGCTTTGTTTCAGAGCTTTAGTTGGTGATAAATTTATTAGAAAGGTGGCAGTATGCATTGCTTCACCCCAGAACAACTTTTCTAAACCAGCACCGTTTAGCATTGTACGAGCTTTTTCAGTTAATGTCCTTATCATACGCTCTGATACACCATTTAATTGTGGGGTTCGTGGAACTGTCAAATGATAGCTAATGCCTTTTTGCACAAAAAAAAATCTTTAATATCTTTCGACAAATATTCCCCTCCATTATCACAATACAAATTAACTAGTTTCAAATTGAAGTGAGCTTCACTTTTAGCAATGTAATCTTGAAAAACTGCAAAAACATCTGATTTATATGTAATTAAATAAGTCACACAGTAGTGTGTGTATTCATCAACAAAAATTACAAAATAATTTTTGTTATTAATTGTCGATGGAGTAATTGGGCCACAATGAACAATAAACAATGGCCTATTTATATGAGTCTTATTTTTGACTTTTGCAAATGGCAATCGTTGTTGTTTACCATTTAACATGGTTCACATAAATCATCAGTTTGTGTAACATGATAGATTTGACCTATATCTTCCGTTATATGTTTATTTTTTTAACTCTATAAATTTTGATTTGTCAATATGACCTAAGCGTTGATGCCAAAGTTTATAATTCTGGCATATGCCATTATATACTTGTGCAGTATAATTATTCAGATTTTTATTGACCATAAAATCAACATAAAATAAATTGTTTAGAGGCTTACCCTTCAATATCCTTTTACCATTTTTGGTTACCTCTACACCTGTTTGACTAAAAACTATGGTCAGTCCAGCCTGCTGCATCCTCCGCAGGGACAATAAATTATGTGGTACATCTGGACAGTAAACGACATCGTCTAGAACTCCTGATATTCCCACATTACTCGATACATTTATCGCACCCTTCTTTGTTTGATAACATTAGAAAATAGGTCATCTCTGTTGACAATATGATCCGATGCTCCAGAGTCCAAAATGAAACTGATTGTATTATCAGTTTCACACTGATAGTCTCCAACCATGAATGCGAAATGCGAATTTTCGTCCTTTGATATTGATGGTTCGGTGAGTTGGACAGTTTGGACCATTCTTTTCCTTGCTATATTTTGATATTGGAAACCGTTTTTGTAATAAAAACAATCCTTTTTCATATGACCTTCTCGACCACAATGATGACACTTGATATTTAATTTCGATGATCTCCAGTTAGACTTGTAGGTACGGGTCTTATAATTCTCTTTGTTTGGCGGTTTCTTAACCCCAAAATTGGTTCTGTAAGAACTATCGTCTCGCCAATCTGCTTGGAGAACTTTTGTACTTGTATCATGGCTCTCTGTTTTTAATTTGACTTCATGATCTAGAAGTATAGTCTTAACAAAAGCCAAAGTTAAATTGTCTTCTGACAAAGTTTCGATTGCGGTTATTACACCATCATAAACGTTAGGAAGAGTTAATAGTAAATGAGACACTTTATCAGTTTCTTCTAATTTTGCACCTGCAGCTAATAACTCTGCGATTAGATCTTCAAAAAGGGTAAAATACTTCACTAGCGATGTATCGCCACGCAATTTCAAGCTCAGCAATTTCTTTCTTAATGCCAGTTGGGTGACAAGACTTTTTCGTTGATAAATAGCATCCAAACAATCCAGAATATCCCTTGCAGTATGATCTGTCGTTGCAAAAGTAAGAAATGGATCAGATAAATATTCTACAATAATACTTTTGGCAATTCGTTCAGCTTTATTCCAGTCGTCTGTTAACTCAACTGGAATTTCATTGTCAATTACTTTAATCACGTCAAGTTCCGTTAATAAAGCTTTAGTTCTAAATTTCCAGACACTGTACTTTTCACCATTAAGGCGGGGATTTAGTACAAAAAATTTAGCCTAGCCTGAGTCATCGAAACGGCGAATCGGTACGTTCCAGCAGGTGGTGGTACTCTATGAGGCACCGTTCGTAACTATTATATTTTAGCCAAGCTACAAACAATTCTTATTTACGGATGCCGATGCCAACTTTACAGGACCGGCTTCAATTTCTGTATACACTCGTATAAGGAACTAGTCTTACGATTTTATTAATCATTGCAGATTATCGAGAAGAATTTTTTTTTCCTTAGTAGGTAATAATTTTCAGTTAATAAACTTAAACAGTATTATAATTACCAATCCTTTATTATAAAATCAGAAATACGATTTTTAAAATTCCATGTAGTTTCTTCTTCAAAAGTTACCTTTTTGAGAATCAGATTATATAACTATATATCATATAACTTATATGAAATGCGCCAAATAAGAAATGTATAAATAACATGGAATAATAAACAGTCTACTACTGTTTACAATTTCACGTTAACAATCTGATACCTTCAATCAACTACTATTTTCAGTAAAAATGAAATAACCTGTATTTTTTTTTTACTTTGGCGAGTCTTATTCAATTAAAAAGACTAATTACTAAAATATATAGAAACTTGCATTGCTAATTACGTTTTGAGTATATAAAAATATATAAAAAAAAGTATAAAATACTATTGTATACATTTCCGAGATAATTTCATAAGGGCGCATTTATCGAACCAATAAAGACGGAGTCAGACAATAAATACCTACCCTTTGCCCTTTGTTTAGTAAGTAATGAATATGGTGTTGAAGATTTTTCGGTCCTTTAACATTTGAGGTAGTTTCACAGTGCATAGTTCTTTCACGCCTGTTTTTCATTATTTGTGGTTTATGGGGTTTTAGCCTAGCATTTATTGAATTTAGTACCTACCTAATGTTGGCGACCTAGTTCGTGTGATTGAGACAATAAATTTTTAAGAGGGGTTATTTTTGAGATAGGGGAGTATTTTTTTCTATAGATATTTACATAATGAAAGCGTCGCGTTTTATCGTAATTGTCCAATTTTATTAGATTTTGCCGCCGGCCGGGTGAGAAATAATAATTGTATAGACGAAATATTTTGTATGATTGTGGAATTAGAAATCACTAAAATTCAAATGACTGACCTATTTATATGCATAGATATTACCACTTTTATCTTCTTTGTGAAAATATATTACATGGAACACTTCTTTGGGTCACTCAATATGGTCCATGATTATTTCCTTGATAGAAAATATAAACTTAATAACCTTAGTAATTATTGCCAACTATTATTAGGTAGGTACAGGGTAAGTCTCTTAAGATTGACACCCTCCTTATCTCACTTATCCTTTGCCGATTTAACTCATTCAAAAAAGGAGTAGACGCGGTTTTTGATGTATTTTTATAATCTGAGCACGGATATTAAAAATCTCGTAAGATATACAGGGTGGAAAATAAAACATGATTTTTTTAAATAGAACACCCCGTATATTTTTATACCAAATGTCCTTAATTTTCTGAATAAAAAAATATATAATTGTTATATAATCACTCCACCTGTTCGTGAGATATTACTAAAAACTTCACATTACGGGTGTCAATTATAAAACAAAAAACATATCAAGATACCTCTGGAAACAATGCCATTTATTAAGATAATAAATAAATAATATATAGGTGACAATAATAGTAACGAGTAATAACAATAAACAACATAAGCCTAATAAAAACAAATAAAAGTCAATATTAATACAGTAACACAATAGAGTAACACAATTTTATTTATTTACACGTAACGTAATTAAATATTTTCCACGTAACCACCACCATTCTGAATACACATTTGGCATCGCTTTATAAAATTGCTTCTCACCCTTTGAAATATATCACCATTTTGGTTTAATTTCTCAATTTTTACACGTATGCATTCTTTTAACTCATTCATATTATTAAAAACCCCAGATTCGTATATATTTTGTTTTATCGTACCCCAGAGAAAAAATCCATAGGTGTTAAGTCCGGACTTTTAGCGGGCCAATGTATAACACCGTGCCTTCCTATCCAAATAGGATATTTTCTGTTTAGGTATTCGGTGACGTTCCTTGCAGAGTGTGGTGGTGCTTCATCCTGCTGCCAAATAACAGATATGTTGTCCAATAAATTAATATTATCTAAATAGTTTTCAACTGGATGTTGAAGAATATCCACATAACGTTGTGCATTTAAGGGCCCATTTATAAATACAGGACCTACAATAGCATACTTGTGGATGCCACCAACTTTGCATAAATGTTTTTAAAACTAGCGGTAGGAGGTAGCCTTTCTCGAAATAACTTAACATACTCCCTCCGAGCAAGAGACTTATTCTTGTTGCACTGAATATAAATTTCAAGTAACTCTTTTCGATCTTCCAATGAATATACCATTTTCAAAATAACTTGCTTCTTTACAAACACTACGTATTTATTACGCTAATATCTTAGAGAGTGAACTACTATCTCACAAAAAACTGGATGACATCTGTCAACAAATAAACAATGCAAATATGTATTGTTTCCAGAGGTATCTTGATGTTCTTATTTTATAATTGACACCCGTAATGTGATAAGTTTTTAGTAATATATCACGAACAGGTGGAGTGATTATATAATAATTACACATTTTTGGATTCAGAAAATTAAGCACATTATTTTGATCTAAAAATATACGGGGTGTTCCAGTTAAAAAATCATGTTTTATTTTCCACCCTGTATATTTTACGAGATTTTTAATATCTGTTCTCAGATTATAAAAATTAATCAAAAACCGTGTCTACTTTTTTTTTTGAATGAGTTAAATCGGCAAAGGATAAGTGAGATAAGGGGGGTGTCAATCTTAAGAGACTTACCCGGTACCTACCAAAAACACGTCTCACTATTTTACTTTTATTACTTATACCAAAATCATTACCTAGGCATTTCAGTATTATATAACTGCTTATTATGTTTTAGATCTATCAACTATCGATCACAAACGCAAATACGTGCTATTTTGTTATATACAGTGGTGATCATAAACAAGACTGCGGAGCGACGGCTATTTTTTGATGCGCCGTTCACAAACGAGTCGGAACTCGCAATTAGCGGCAAACCAGTGATACGAACAAAACATGTAATACCTATTCGAATGCGGAAATTAAAAAGTTTTTAAAAAGCTGATTATGTCGAAGTTTTAATTTTTTTGATCGTAGTACTAAAATTTTGCAAAATATAACAAATGAGTTGCTATATTTATTATTAAACATAGTATTTCAAGAGGTTATTTATAGAACCAACTCTGGGTATAATTCGTTTATTCACTAGGTTTCTCAAACTGTCAAATGAGCTATCAGTATACCTATATTGATTTCTTTGTTAATAATTATACAACATACAAAGATACATTTTCATTACATTTAGAAAAGTAGTTTTTTCAATAATAATTATCACCCGATCTAATGATAGTTGTAATGTAATTACGTTTTTACACTTTTTCTACAGTCACTACACACCGATTAATTCCGTTAGTGATGACGCAACGCCTAACATTAGTTAGTTACCCTATATCTCTACACATTCATTAAATTCACATGTCTTAGTTAGGTAGGTAAAAGTACCTACGTAACTAAAATATGTAATATGTAAGGATCTAATATGTATATATAATAATTCTCCATATCCCTTGATTACCTAATAACAAATACTACATATACGCTAACACGGTAAACTTAGTAATTTAAATTTAACAAAACCACTTTCCACTTAATGCCACTTAGTATAAAAGGGCCCGAAATGAATAGTTAAATCTTTGCTATTCCAGTTACACCCCTGTCAACAGCGCATGCGGTCCTCCGAAGTTGCCATCGCTTCGCATCGAGTCTTGTGTGATCATAATAATTTATTTACTTATTTTTCGGTTAAATATCCAAGATTAGTAAGATTTTATGTGGACTGTTTAGTACCAGAAATAATAGTGAATAGAGGAACGCAAAAAGGAAATGTCAAGAAAAAAGCAAAATATATATTTGTTATGATAAAACATTCGTGATATGCTACTCTAAAAAAACCTGGGCAAGATTTTGAGTCTAATCAGACCGTAAATGGCAAAATTCATCTTAGAGGCGCCATTTGGAATACCTACTTGATCTGACACAAAAAAACGTCCTCAAAATGCGACCTCAAAATTCTCATGATTACGATTTGAAGTCGAATCGCACCATATATGGCAAAATTGTCCGCCATCTTGAATATATATTTTGACAAAATATTCGTGATCAGCGACCTCAAAATTCTCGAGACACCGACTTTGAGTTGATTCTGTTGATAAATGGCAAAAATGTGCGCCATCTCGAATATTTATTTGGACAAAAAATTCCTGATCAGCGACTTCAAAATTCCCGGCACACTGATTTTGAGTTGATGCTGATGATAAATGGCAAAAATGTCCGCCATCTTGAATATTTATTGGGAGAAAAAAAATCGTGATCAGCGACTTCAAAATTCCCGGGACACCGACTTTGAGTTGATTCTGTTGATAAATGGCAAAAATGTCCGCCATATTGAATATTTATTGGGACAAAAAATTCGTGATCAGCGACTTCAAAATTTCCGGGACACCGACTTTGAGTTGATTCTGTTGATAAATGGCAAAAATGTCCGCCATATTGAATATTTATTGGGACAAAAAATTCGTGATCAGCGACTTCAAAATTTCCGGGACACCGAGTTTGAATTGATTCTGATGATAAATGGCAAAAATGTCCGCCATCTTGAATATTTATTGGGAGAAAAAAAATCGTGATCAGCGACTTCAAAATTCCCGGGACACCGACTTTGAGTTGATTCTGTTGATAAATGGCAAAAATGTCCGCCATATTGAATATTTATTGGGACAAAAAATTCGTGATCAGCGACTTCAAAATTTCCGGGACACCGACTTTGAGTTGATTCTGTTGATAAATGGCAAAAATGTCCGCCATATTGAATATTTATTGAGACAAAAAATTCGTGATCAGCGACTTCAAAATTTCCGGGACACCGACTTTGAATTGATTCTGAAGATAAATGGCAAAGATGTCCGCCATCTTGAATATTTATTGGGACAAAAAATTCGTGATCAGCGACTTAAAAATTCCCGGGACACCGATTTTTAGTTGATTCTGATGACAAATAACAAAAATGTCCGCCATCTTGAAAATTTATTTTGACAAAAAAATTCGTGTTCGGCGACCCCAAAACTCCCAAAACACCGATTTTAAGTCGATTGGGACTATAATAAACTGCAAAAATGTCCGCCATCTTGAATATTAATTTTGACAAAAAATACTACCCCAAGGGGACTATAAGGGGAATATATGCAATAAAGCATTACAAAATGTTCTTACTGTTAAAAATTAATACCTTATTTATTATTACTACTTTTTTGCATTTTCTAGTACCTGGAAGCACAAACTGTTAAGTTTCCATATTGGTATTAGAATTAGCCTTTATTATATGTATTATATAATTTCTGTTATTGAAAAGTTATTTATTTTCAAGATTAAAATTTATGTTTAATTTTAGGTGAACTGGTGAAGTCCTTTGAACAAAAAATAATGATTTGAAAAATAATGACATACCAAAGATATTATACCAATTTTATACATACCAATTATTGAATTTATTATACATACCTACCAAATATTAAACCACTATGCTTTATTTATTACACATTACTTATAAGCCAACTCTGTACTATACGTGTGTACGACACCTGTGATAGGGTATCCAAACTAATTCATTGAAAAAGCTTCGCTGTGCTTCGACATCAGCTACCTACGGTCCCTGCACCCCACGGACCCTGCGCTTGCGCAAAATACGAACGTATTTTCACAAGTCTAAACATTGAGAATATGTAAGATTTTACGTTAGCACACACCGTGGAGAATTATTAATAAATATTAATCTGAAAGTTAAACAGAAGTGTTCCCAAATATTTTGGCTATCCCGTCCCTAATTTTTGTTATTGTACCTAGCCTAGTTCCGTCGTAAATGCGACATATTGATACACTAACAGTAGCGTTAAAATTGAGATATTTTAGCATTTAATTATATTATTCTTCTGTACTTATGGGCATTGGAAATTATCGCACTCGATAGCGGGAACCATTGTGAATACGTTGATATACAATAATATGCGATGATGCGATTTGTCCTAGTGATATGTGTGCTTTTATGAACCTCTGTTAGGCGGTAAAAATATACATGTAAAATCCCCGCCTTAAAGGCTTGAATGTTTCTTTTTAATTTTAAATTTTCCATAGTCTTTGTATTATCACTATTTTAATTACTACACGAGATTATATAATAAAGTACTTAGTTGTTATTATAGACGCTACACTAATTAAATTATCCAATTAAGCACGTATTGTTTTTAGTACTTTTCACAGAACACAGAATATCACAACGCGTAATCAGGGCCCATAACCTATTGGAAATTAGCCTACGGAAATGAAAAACACTGTACTTGAATGAAGACTATTTTATTAAATAGCTTTGGTCTCTACTATATACCGGAAAGTGCGTCTGTATCCTATATGAACATCTATACGACTGTTTTAAGCTAGAATATATTTCTCACATTATGCACTAGCAATAGTCCCTAATGCCCTAAGATTAAAGTGACTTATTACGTCTAGGATTAAAGGGAGTTATTTATTATAAACAACTTATAGACTTTACGACTAAGAACACTTGACTCGGACCCTTAGATAAAATGAATCAGTTTTTGTAATATAGGGGAGACTGTTGTACCTTGGACCACTTTTTACATTTTATTTTTTACGTCAATAGGTAATTTAAATTTTGAAATTTTAAATGTCTCCAGTTGTAGTTCAAACCTTTCTGCATAACATGGAATGTGTATGTTTATCACAATTACTCAACAAAAAGCTTACAAATTACAACTCAAACTCTTTGCATATGGTCCATGGTACACTATGCTTGTGTACCTTAGGCCAGTACCCGTGTACCTTGGGCCAAGTATATAATAAAAGGCATTCCCAAGAAATATGTGAATTTAGGATGTGAATAAGTTGTTTACTTTATTAATTATTGATTATTTATAGACATGACATTGCGTTTGGCCTTTTTCGACCTATCTTTGCAATAATCGCACAAGTAGTACTTCCATTCGTCCGCCTCTACACCCGCACACAAAAAGTGTACCCAACGGCCACAAGCGGTGCACTTACACCACTTTTCTCCACTCTTATCACTAAATTTTGATGAACAACAGTATAGGCATACTTCTTTATCACCACTATCTTCGTCATCCGTTGATGCAAGCGAAAACACGGAATCAGATGAGGAACTTGACGCCTGTTCAGTTAATTTAATTTTTTTAAATTGTTTTTTGCGGCAATTCTTAGATACTTTTTTGATTTTGTCAACAGCTTTCTTAGATTTTGCTTTTTTTGATTTTTGTTCTTTGATTGCGTCTTTCTCTGGCGTATCAGTAGCAATCATGGTTCTTCCTGGTTTTCTACCTCTTTGTTAGTAATTGGCATTGCAAATAAATCAGGTGTTGAAGAAGTAGAAGACTCAGTAACTGCTGCGGATCCAGGAACTGAAGAAAAGCAAGATACAAATACTGAAGATGTTGTAGGCCCAGGGTCTGAAGAAGAGCAGGCAACTAATGCTGAAGAAGTAGAAGGCTCAATAACTGCTGAGGTTCCAGGAACTGAGGAAGAGCCAGATGCAAATTCTGAGGATGCCGAAGGCCCAGGCTCTGAAGAAGAGCAGGCAACTAATGCTGAAGAGGTAGAAGGCTCTGTAACTGCTGAGGATCCAGGAACTAAGGAAGAGCAAGATGCAAGTGCTGAAGATGCCGAAGGCCGAGGGTCTGAAGAAGAGCAGGAAACTACGGCTGAAGAAGTAGGCGGTCCAAGAGCGACATAAGAGTGGGAAACTAAGTCTGAAGTAGTAGACGGCCCTGGGTTTGAAGTGTCTAAAGGCCTATCAGTCACGTAAGAACAGAGGTAATCATCGTCAGTGAAAACTGCCTCATTGAAAGGGAATATTCCTGATTTGCGGAAGCCAGACAAAACATTATTCGGAGTAAATGCTCGTGGATATGCTGTACCTAAGGCCTCTGCAACACTGTAGATGTCACAGGTTTTTCCTTTGTTGTTGAGAAGCCATGATGTTGTTGAGAAGCCTTCAACAGCTTGATTATAATATGTCTTCAAGGGACCGAAAACTGACAGGTCTAAAGGCTGTAGCCTGTGCGAGGTATGGGGAGGGAAAGTAACCATCACAATACCTGCATCAGATGCCTTGTCGAGAACCGCTGGTGAAAGGTGTGTCTCGTGGTTATCTAAAATTAGCATGATACGATCATTCTTTGAGCTCTTGACAGTATTCAAGAAATGGTCCAAAAACTTGATGAACGATTCCTCGTTGGACCAACCCGATTGGTTTGCTGTACCAATACATCCTGCTGGCCCACCGAACAGCATTCTTTCCTTAAAATGAACCCGTGGAAAAATCAACATCGGGGGTAACGAATTACCAATTGCATTTACAGCAGCAATCGCTGTAACTAGGGACCCTCTTTCGGCCGATGTAGCACTGCCTATTTGTTTTACCCCCTTCGGAGCAACTATTCTGGATTGTCCTTGAACTGTACTCAAACCTGTTTCATCCAGATTCCAAATTTTATCGGACGAAATTGGACCATATTTTCGATGTACCTCTTTTATATTATTGAAAAATAGTCCAACATTAGTCCTGTTGAAACTTGTCATACGGCTTAAGCTTGTAGCCTCTGGCTTGTGCATTGACAGTTCTCCTGCGTGCCTTTTTAAAAATCCTCTCATCCACTCCTCACCAGCAATTTCTTCGTTATTCCAAGTGTGAGGTACTTTTTTATTATTGGCTTTCGCAAATTTAAAAGCTAATGTTCTTACGCCCTTTTTGGTTAACCCGTATTGCATTTTTGCAACATTTATAATATAGGTAACAAGGCTTAACTCCTCTTCATTAGAAAATACTTGCTTAACTGCATAATTGGCTGAACACTGGTAATTAAAATTGTCTGAATTTTTAAACTTCGGTAAATGCCTAGTTAGTGTAGACCTACTAATATTAAAGACCTTTGCTGCTTCTCGGTAAGTCATTTTTTTTTCTGGATCATCTGTAGACACGGCCTCCAGTGCTTGTTTCAACGATCCTTCATCTACTGGCTTTCTTGTTATCCCTTCTTTGCCCCTAGGCATGCTTGAGTCTGAATAGTCTGAATGCCTGGAACAGAAATAAAAAACGTTTGTACCTTGAGCCGGACCAAGGTACATGATGGCGATTGGACCCAAGGTACACGATGGTCCCGTTTTTAACAAATATCGGTGCCTAGACAAAACAACATAACCTACTTCAAAACACAGTAAGCATTTTACTCACCGAAAAGTATACTATCCACGTGTTGTGTTAGAAAAAATCCTGGCATTCACTCTACGAAGACACTCGCACTCAACTGTTATTCGAAAAATTTACTTTTACTACCTGAAAACCACTTTTTATCACCGGCTTTTTAACCGGCGCGGCTCTAATTCAACATGGAAACTAACTAGATCAGAATAGTGGGCGCAGTTCACCGAGAGCCCGATAGGTGACTGCATCAGCCAAATACGCTGCCTGGTCCAAGGTACAACATTCTCCCCTAATACTTTTCTGTTATGACTAACAGAGAGCTCGCTACGTATAATTCCTCTTAAAAATGAAATGTGTGGGGGTTTTAATAGTAAAACTTGCCACTGGTCTCATTTGGTAGCTTATAATTAAATATATTTATGTGTAAAGTTGGCCGAAAATTGCCATGTGCAAAAGGGCGTTATTCAAAATTTTCGAGTTATTGACAGTAAATGATTGCCACCATTGAAATAAATATTCTAGCAAAAACGACCAAAAAGTCTGTAGCTGTTGCTCAGAAAAAAATATTGAATTATCAAAAAAGCATTGACGCTTATGGAGATTTAAAACTTTGAACGTTCGTATCTCCGTTGGAGTACCTGCTAAAAAAGGAATTTTTCGATGCATTTTTACGTTTATCACCCGATATTTCGAAAACGAGCTCTGAAATCGAAAAAGACTTACGTTGCAATATTATAGAATAAAGCTTTCACATTACAACGGTGTGTCGTTTACAATTTTACAAAGTCAGATAGCTGAGAAAATTAATTAAATGTGAAGTAAATCACACATTTATTTATGCCGCGGCAAACGACCGTCGAATCCCCCCCGAAATACAATAATTCTCCTCCAATGGCCTCGAAAGTTCAACAGTAGAATTATTCTGCCGCAATCGAAACATTATTTACTATAAATTATTTCAAGGTTCTGGTAATCAGTGAAACTCGGCGGGCAATACGAAGCATGAAATAGTTAATGTAACGTGTGGTTGCTGCTACTTACACTCCTCAGAAAAGCAAGCCCGACCCTGGCTCGGTCTGTTTACTTAGGACGAGACAATAATACGATGCTTTTTATATGCCTTTTTATAACTTTACGACTTTTATCTTATACTTATACGACTTTTTACGCGAATATGAATAATTTCTGACGTGTACTATATCTGGTACTGAAGCTATTTCTTGAAAATATACTTAGTTAAGTACATATTTCTCTAAGATACTAAAATGTTATTTCCTTTCGAATCATGTTCTTAAATATATTATTGAACACTATCAGAATTAATTTGTGGGTAAAGCAATCGATCTAGAGAATGTTTTTTAACCTCCGATAAAGGGGCTCCATGTCCGGGTCTGCCCCAAAATCCCTGCCATGTTGCAAAATGACGGTTTGCAGATTCATTTTCTTTAACCTGCATTTCCTAAGAAATATAATAATATAGTTTAGAAACTTGTAAAGATATATATATATATATATATATATATATATATATATATATATATATATATATATATATATATATATATATATATATATATATATATATATATATATATATATATATATATATATGACGCTGAAATAATTGTTACTTACAAGTACAAACAACATCAAAAAGAAATAACAAACAAAGAATTATTCGACATTTTAGTAAAACGACTGTAATTATTAATGATTAAAACAATGAACTTAAAAAATAACTGAACAACAAACTAACTAATAACGAGTATTTCATACGCCTAGGCATGCTTTCAATCAAATTTGTGATTTGAGGGATATTGTCCCATTCTTCTGTAAGAGGAATCCTCAATTCATTCAGATTCTCTGGGTTGCGTCAACTAACACGTTGTCCCAATTCATCCCATAAATGCTCAATGGGATTCATATCAGGGCTTTTAGATACCATCCTCGTATCTTTCCCCACGCCTTCTCCAAACCCTCCGACGCCCGTCTACTGATCTCAACAGGAATCTATATCTACATAGGAGGTGCCGTGGCCCGCTAACTGCCATGGCCCGCTAACTGCCGTGGCCCACTAACTGCCGTGGCCCGCTAACTGCCGTGGCCCGCTAACTGCCGTGGCCCGCTAAAAGCCCTGATATGAATCCCATTGAGCATTTATGGGATGAATTGGGGCAACGTGTTAGTAGAGGCAACCCAGAGAATCTGAATGAATTGAGGATTGCTCTTACAGAAGAATGGGACAATATCACTCAAATCACTATCACAAATTTGATTGACAGCATGCCTAGGCGTATGGAAGCTGTTATTGCAGCCAGAGGAGGAAATACTCGTTATTAGTTCGTTTGTTGTTCAATTATTTTTTAAGTTTATTGTTTTAATCATTAATAATTACAGTCGTGTTACTAAAATGTCGATTAATTCTTTGTTTGTTATTTCTTTTTGATGTTGTTTGTACTTGTAAGTAACAATTATTTCAGCGTCCGTAATAGAAAACGCTAAACATTTCTTAAACGATGAACTTTTTAGACATTTCAGCTCCACGGCCTCATTGTTGAATATCAAACTTGTTAACACCGTTTCATCTAAAATGTCGCATCTTCGTTGCTGAAGGGGCTAGAGAGGTGATTCAAAAATGAGAATATTGAAAAAAGAATGGTAAACACCGTGATCAACCTAAGAATTCAATACAAATAAAATTTCACTCCATAGCGACAATCAAATTTCGTGTCAAAATCATAATCGGTTTTTAAAGGCTGTACATATTAAAAAATACATTTTTTAGGGGAAACCAATTACAAAATAGTCATCCGCAAGAACTGCCCTTTCAAACAAAACAAATATTATCAAAATCGATAGACTGGTTTAAAAGTTATTGAACATCAAATTTGGGAAAAAATCTAGGTGCGCCACTTTTATGTCCGTCAGTGTATATATATATATATATATATATATATATATATATATATATATATATATATATATATATATATATATATATATATATATATATATATATATATATTACAGTATCACATTAAGTGTATTAAGTAAATACTTGGATATACTTTTAACGAAAATTAGTTTCTGAATGCTTCATTAGCAAGGCTCATTATGATCCAGTGTTTAAAATGAATAAATCGTTGTAATGATAAATAATAGGCGTATTAGAAAAGAGTAAAACATATTCTGGGTTTCATATTTAAGCAAGAAAATTAACATAACTTCCTGTGATATGGTATGTGTGACACTATATGGATGCTCGAAATCAGGAATTCAATGTATTCAATCCCCAAAAGGAAAAAAAATTATTGCAAGCAGGAAAACACTATTTTCTCACCTTCAATTCTTCCTGTTTCAGAACAATTTGTTGCCGTAAGTCTTTCAAGTAGGATCCTGTCCTGTTGATCCTTAAGGAAAGTTTTCTAAAAATAAATCGACACTCATTAGCTTCCAGTGTATTTAGCTGAACTATAATAATACACCCAGAGGCACAAAATTTGAACCATCTAAAATTTACCAAAAATTAATTTGAAAATATTTTCGCAACTATAACTTCGATTTACATGATTTATTTTTGAAGTTGTAGGTTTGTTCGTGCGGAATGCAGATGTGCAGATGAATTTCAGCTCAATTTTAAATTTTGACCGTATACAAGGTGTACCAATTACATTGGATTTTTGCATAAAGTTTGCAACACTGTGGTAAGTGCAAGCAATAAAAAGCTGAAAATTTTGGTACTGAACTTTAGCGAAGCCTCTTCTTAACAATTCATTTTTTAATTCATGTCAATATCTCTATTAATAGGGAAGATATGATTAATTAAATAATAAAGTAACGGTAAACAATAACAAGTAATAATGGTCTTAAGTGCAACTGGCGTCGCCAGAGCCATAACTTTAATACAGGAAGAGCGGTCACAATACTAGGCGGCACAAGTTCTAGGTGTTTCGCGATGTAGTATTCAAAGAGCCGTGGAACGGTTTCGAGAAACTGGAGAATACACCAGAAGAATGGGATCAGGAAGAAAAAGATGTACAACTCAGCAGGAGGGCCGTTTTTTAGCCCTGAGAATACTAGGAAGCAGGGACTCTACTTCAGTTAGTGAGCGGAATGCAAATTTTCAACATGTACGTGGTGTAGATATTAGCGTACGAACTGTGAGAAGAAGGCTAAATGAAGTTGTCTTAAAGGCAAGAAGATCTGCCAATGGTCCATTGCTGACTGGAGAACATCGTAGACAGCGCCTTCTTTTCGCCCGTGAACACCAAAATTGGGGAATTGAAGAATGGGGTAAAATCCTGTTTACTGATGAATCGAGATTTTGTATGTTATCTCCAGATGGCCGTCACAGAGTATGGCGAAGAGAAAGATTTGCAGAGCGCAATATTATGCCAAGGCTCAGTTTTGGTGGTGGCTCAATTATGGTGTGGGGAGGAATTAGTCTTTAAGCTCGTACAGAGTTAGTGGTGGTAAATGGTGGAGCAATGGCTGCTGATAGGTATATTACTGACATTTTGGAACCACATGAATGTGCCTTTTGTCCCATTTATTGGAAAAAATTCCATGCTAATGCATGATAATGCCCGTCCACATGTGGCAAGAATCGTTTCCGAGTATTTGGATCAGGTTGATGTTAACCGTATGGTGTGGCCTGCAAGAAGCCCAGATCTTAACCCTATCGAACATGTTTGAGACATGGTAGGAAGACGTGTTTGAGACCAAGTTCCTGCTCCTGTGAACCTGAGGGAGCTTAGTGTAGCTGTCGTACAAGCATGGGATGAATGTGACCAAGGTGCCATTCGTCATTTATTTGAGGGGATGCCAAGACGCATGGAAGCTGTAATTGTTGCTCGCTGAGGCAATACAAGATATTAACTGTTTTTTAAAAATTATTTTGTAATTTTTTGTTTGTGAAGTTAAAAGTTAATGTTAATTATAAATTGAAAAACTACGTCATTATTTTAATTAATCATATCTTCCCTATTAATAGAGATATTGACATGAATTCAAAAATGAATTGTTAAGAAGAGACTACGCTAAAGTTCTATACCAAAATTTTCATCTTTTTATTGCTTGCACTTACCACAGAGTGTTGCAAACTTTATGCTAAATCCAATGTAATTGGTACCAAAGCCGCAGCCAGAAATTTATTTCAGGGGAGGTTTTGAAGTGGTAAAGAATGTCAGTGGCAGACTCAGGAAGCCCCTGTCCTCATAGTCGTATAGCGCCGCTGGCGAAAATTTTGAAAATTTTCAAGGTCACGCGTTTTCCTGGCACTTCAGAATTTTAATGAAAGATCCATGTATACAAAAATATAGACTTTCACAAGAATAATTTTTAGAATTTGATACCCTTTTTGAAACAATAATAATATTTAATCACGAATTACTAAGGATATAGATAAATTGTCATATCGGCATCGCGTTGCCATTGCCATGTGCCATCGTTCGATTTTTCAATGATATTTAAAAAATTTTTTGGTAAATTTAAGATTCAAGTGCTAAATCTAATAATTTTTGTTTTGGTCTAGGGGTCGATACCAATTGTATATGATCAAAATTTAAAATGGAGCTGAAATTCAATAGCACATCTGCATTCCGCGCGAACAAACCTACAATTTGAAAAAAAATCATGTAAATCGAACTTATAGTTAGGAAAATATTTTCAAATGAATTTTTGGTAAATTTTAGATGGATCGAATTTTGTGCCCCTGAGTGTATATTACTCACAGGCCTACGTTTTTTTTTGCGTAGGATTTTAGAACTGATTTTAGGTATATTTGGGGCGCTGAATCTAAGTATAAAATCAGTTTTTCTCTATCTGCTCTACTTATTTTAGATCAGTCAATTCAATCAATCAAATTTTTTTTACACGAAATGTGCAGTTCCAATTCTATTTTGTGATATTTTAAAGTACATATTCAAGGATCGGTTCCTGTATATTTGCCCTGTTGTTAGTCTGCTCTCTAGTTAGTTCCAAGAAAATCCACCAGATGGAGTAAGCATCCGATAACTATTTCCGCCGTCAACGCTTCAACTAGACTTGAGGTGAGCTTGTGAGTTCTCGTCGTATCGAAGTTGGTGGCCCCGCGTGATATTTGTGTTTAGGAAAGGGTTGTTATAAAGTTAACCTTAAACCGTTGATTAAACGTACTGTGTTGTAGATTTTTGTATTTACGCTGTTGAATAGAAATGAAATGATTTCAAGTAGACGAAGTTGTGTAAATCATGCTGATGTGTTTTGCGACATATGCGGAGAATACACGTCAAAAGAAAACAGAAAAACTGTTACTGACTTTGTAAAAAGAGCTTAGCATGGATACTTTGGTGTTAGGCTTGATAATCAAGATAATAACTGGGCACCGCATCAGGTGTGTAAAACTTGTACAGAACATTTGCGACAGTGGAATACCCGGAAAATTAAAGTCCGAAATTCGGCATACCGATGGTTTGGAGAGAACCCAAAAACCACTTCGATGACTGCTATTTCTGCCCAGTAAATGTGACTAGGATGAATCAAACATCCGTAGAAAGTAGACTTATCCCGATTTAGTCTTTGCAAGACGCCCCACAGTAGAACGAGCTTATGGCAGCAGTTGGACACGCGGTTTTTTACTTAGTACTTTTAATCCGATTGACATAAAAATGACATTTATATACAATAATATTGTATATATAGGGAGATTTTAAATTAAAAAAATGTGATGCTTCCATTTAATTTAAACCACATATAGGGTGACTCAAAAATATAGATGGGACACTATACATAAGAAACATTTTTTTTAAAGCCTATAACTTTAAGCCAGGGAAGTCGGTGCGTCCTATTGGACGCACGACGTCGTCTATTGGATCCCCGACTTACCACTTATCAAAATGGTTTACTAAGAAATTTGAAAGTTTGCCCATTGCACAGACTAGTTTTTCAGTTAAAAATTCGAATGATTTCATCCATAAGGTCAAGAATATTCAATTGCAAGAGGGTGAAATTTTGATTTCCTTTGATGTTTGTTCATTATTTCCGAGTGTACCAATTCCACAGAGCTTGGACTATCTTGAGGATTTACTCGAATTAAACAACTATAAAGAAGAAGTAATAGGAGAATATATAAACCTTTCAAAACTTTGTATGAAATAAAATTGCTTCCGTTTCATTGACAAGTTCTATGAACAACATGAAGGAACCGCAATGGGTAACTGTTTATCGCCTTACATTGCTGATGTCTTCATGAGTCGATTTGAAACAGAAGCAAAAGAAGAATTCGAGTATTTTTCTAGGATTTGGCTGAGGTATGTGGATGACATTTTTGCCGTGTTTGAAACTAAGATTGCGGATGTATAAAACTTCATTTCCAATTTAAATGGTCGTTTTACTTCTGTTAAGTTTACATATGAACTAGGAAATAATGGAAAACTTCCATTTTTAGATGTATTAGTAGTTAAAAATAGTGACAATAGGTTAGAATTTGATATATATAGAAAAAATACCAGTATAAGTAAAATATCAGATATATCCATCCATAATTACTCTCACCACTGCTATCAACATAAAATGGCAATTTTTAATTTCCTTGTCCATCGTTTACTAAGTTTCCCTCTCAGTAATGAGAAGTTTGAAAAATAAAAAGTATTAATTAAAGATATAGCTGTGAATAATGGTTATCCTAGAGATATAGATGAAAAAACAATTAGGAAGCGTAAATTTAAGGCCACACTGCGTAATTCTACGACCTCTCAAAAGGATATAGAGACTCCAAAATATGTATCCATCCCGTACGAACCCCGGTTTACTCGTGGTTTGAGTAAGGTCTTCAAAAACGTGGGTATAACAGCGATTCATTCGTCGAGTAATAAATTACAACAACTTTTAGATAATCCAAAGGATAAAATTGTTTCAAATGAAAGGTCTGGGAATTACGAAATTAGTTGTAATGATTGTGATCGAAAATATGTTGGACAAACGAGACGATCAATTAACACCAGATTTAAGGAGCATATGGCTCATCTAAAATATGGCAGAACAGATAATTCTAGTGTTGCACAACATGCTTTTGACAAAAATCATAGAATAGATATTAGAAATTTAAGATTAGTTAGAAATGTGTCCAATAATAGACATTTGGATGCATTTGAGAGCATAGAAATTGTAAAACGTAAAAGTAGTATGAGCGACACGGGACCTATACCGTATAGCGCGCTTTACGCGTTGATTAGCAAGTAATCTTTGAAGCGTGATTAATGATTTCACCATAAATAGTATAAATAGGGTAAATTTTTAGTTTAAGATTAGTTTTTAATCGACTCCGGATGATGCCAACTTGGTTGGCGAAACGCGCGTCGAGCGAAGTGAAAGTGTTTTGGTGTTTGTGGAAACTCCTCCGAGTCCTATAACTTCACGAAACTGTATTCGAATTTTCCAATTTTGAGCTTTTTAAAAAGAAAGAGCTTTAGATTTTACCAATTCTACCAAAAATTTTATATTTCAAATAGGTATACCATAGATTATGTTTAATAAATACTAAACCCATCGTTACGATTTTTCATTGTGGAACAGAAATAATAATTTAATCTAAATAAGAGTATATTAAAATATAAGTTTTATAAGACGTGATTTTATTGCACGAGCTTTTTTAAAAGGCGGGCATTTTTTTTGCAGAGTAGTTTAAGGTACTTAAGCGGCACTAATCACTAAGCGATCGAATTAATTCAAGATTATTAACCCAAACTTCAACGTGACCAATTTTAAAATAAAACATTTGCCATATATTTAACAATAACTCCATAACTACATTTGTGTAATATTGGCCTCGTCTAATAATAAAGGTTTGGCCGTGAACTAAAACAGTAGAATCACAGAAAATCTACATTAAATAAGCTTTCAGAATCTGAAAAGCCCATATAAATCCGCCACTTCTTTTCTGAGTTACAGAATTCTAAAAGTTTCTTTGTCCATATTTAATTTTTCCTAGTATATCTAAGTTCCAACGGTAAGAATCTAAATATTTAATCTTTAAAACCTTATTTCTGTTCGAAATGTAACTTTGAATATTGCCTAAAAATCTGTATGTATAAGTTAATGTGTCCAGAAGTTTAATTTATAATTATTTTCTTTTCCAGGCTAGGGCAGTATTTTATTATGCATTTAATATGTGGACATGGTGGTATCTTATGCGCAGACGTTATTTTTTTGGAATATTTTGGATAAATGGAGATAATCAGAAATTAAAGTTTGCTTGCAATATAAATTCATTTATTTCACATTTATGTCATAGAGGAAACGTCAAACAGTCTATGCTATTTATAGTTATTTAACGAACTAGTGTATTAATGACAGCGATTAATAATCGAAATATTTTAACTTAATTATTGAGATTATTAATCGCGTTTTAATATACGAGTTCGTTACAAAAATTTTCCGTCGACTGTACTTTGAATAAAGTGGAGAAAATCTTTATTTTACATTTTTATTTAAGAAAACTAAGTACAAATTCAATTATTCATTAATTATTATAAAGTATCACAAATCTGATTTGTGTTTATACAGATAAATGATCAGTTATGATATTCTGAATTTAAATTTACGTTTATGTCGTTATCTTGGATGTTTGTTTCGGCGCTGGTAGAACTAGTATGAGGATTTAGCTATGACAACTTTATTTTGTACTGAATTTGAATATATCCTTTTGCAACAGCAGTGGATTTCCAACCACTCACAGTCTTCACCACTGTCAAAAAGTATGGAGCAGAAGAAGCATAGAAGAAGAAGGCGTTTTACAAAACTATATTTCAAATATTAAGCGTGACATTACTGACAGTGACAGATTGATGACACGGCATCTTGATTTGGAAATTTAAATTTATGCATATGTTTCACTAAAATCGTTTATTAATAGAAAATCATGCATTAATAGGGGTCATTAATAAACGATTTTGTATACATTAATTAACCTCGTAAATACACGGTTGACGCAAAAAGTAGTTTAAAAACCTAAAGGAATCCTTCACCAACCTACTAAAAGCATGGAGTTAAAAAACCTGCTACCAGAGCTCTGTGAGGACAATTGTTGTCAGTCTACTGATCACGCTTATGATACTAATGAAGATGGTAGTGATTATGAGGGGATGTCATCAATTCCTCATCGTATCAACCAGGATTAGCTCAATCTGTCAAAAGAAGCTTCTGAATTACTGGTTTCCAGGTTGAAGGATAAAAATTTGCTAGAAGAAGAAACCAAACCTTTTACCGTACAAGAGAAAATGATCTGTTACCCTTCTTTTCTCAAGAAGAAAATGTTGTATTTTTCCACAACATTAGATGCCTTCTGAAAAATGGGTCTACCTGACTATTCTCCAGATGATTGGCGCCTATTTATTGACTGCTCAAAGCGAAGTTTCAAATGGGTCCTCCTACTGAATGCGAGCAAATATGGTTCAATACCAATTGGTCACTCAACGAAAATGATAGAAGAACATGACAATATAGCTTAGGTCTTGGAGAAGATAAAGTATGATGAACATACATGGGTGATTTGTGTGGACTTGAAAATGGTAAACTTTGTCCTTGGACATAGAGTTGCTACACCAAATATCCTTGCTTCTTGTGCCTCTGGGATAGCAGAGAAAAAACACATAACTGGGTTAGAATAGAGTGGCATAACAGATAAGTCGGGATAAGAATGTCATTAACTACCCCTTAGTTCAACGAAAGAAAATGATCTTTCTTACACTTCATATCAAGCTGGGCCTTATGCAGTAGTTTTATAAAGGCTCTTGATACGAACGGATCATGCTTTGTATATATATAGGGAAGAAAATGCCTCAGTTAAGTACGGAAAAAAATGAAGCAGGAATATTTGATGGCCCACAAATAAGACAATTCATTAAGGATCCTGCCTTCGTAAATTCGATGAATGAAGCTGATCATTTGTTGCAGTTGTCGGAAATTTTCTGGGCAAACGCAAAGCTGAAAACTACGAGGTCTGGCTATTAAATAACGAAACTGCTTATGAAAGAGTTTTATTTTAAAAATTATCTATTTAAAAATTATTCTACAATCGAATACTCTCATCAATGTACTCCCCTCCTCTCGCCACACACCATTCCATTCATTTTTGCATTGGTCAAAGCAATGCTGGAAGTCTTCTTTTGTAAGAGTATTTAGGAGCTCTTTTGTAGAGTATTTAGGACTCGAACCGAGTTCTTTTTAAGGCAGACTTGATTTTAAGAAACAGGAAAAGTCACAGGGTACTAAATCAGGCGAGTACGGCGCGTGTTCGAGCACTGGAGTGCCTCTAGCGGCTAAATAACGCTTTGCAGACAGCGCAATATGGGCAGGTAGGTTGCCCTGGTGCGAGATCCACGACTTGTTTTCCCCAAGTCCAGCCGTTTTCTACGAACTCGCTTTCGCACTGTTACCAGAACTTTCAAATAGTAAGTTTGGTTTACAGTTTGACCCTATGGAACCCATTCATTCATCACGATGCCGTTGATGTCGAAAAAAACGAGTAGTGTGGCTTTAAATTTTTATTTCGATATCTTGATTTTTTCATTCTTGGCGATACAGGAGTTTTCCAGTGCATGGATTGCCGCTTAGTTTCAATATCGTATTGGAATATCCATGTTTGATCGCAAGTGATGATATTTTCCATCAATTCAGGCACTTCATCCAACCTCTCAAGAAGATCTGAGTAGATCTGTTGACGGACGAGCTTTTGTTCAGGGGTTAAATTTTTTGAGACCAACTTCGCACAAACTTTCTTTATGTTCAACTCATCTTGTAATATTTTTCTGACAGTTTTTTCAGAGAATTTCATTGATTTTGGTCACTGTTTGCAGAGTTGAAACAAAGACACTTCGACCTGTCGATTGAAGTTGATCATCTTCGGTGCTCTCTCGGCCTTCAGAACACCGCGCCGTTTATACCATTCGAAAACACACGTACGAGATAGAGAATTCTCACCGTAGGCCTCTTTCAACAACTTATAGCACTCACTCGGAGTTTTTTTAATTCAACGGGAAATTTCACATCGATCCGTTGCGCATGTTTTTTGTCACACATTGTTATCGGCACGAGAAAAAAAAACACGATCGTTTCTAACCTCTATAGAAAAAATACTACTACAGCGACAAAAACGTGTTTTCGTACTGGAATAGTAGACACTTCCAGCTATCCAACGCTGCATTCGCTACGCTACCTCTAGGACGTCTTCTGTGCGCGTAGTCTCGTTATTTAATAGCCAGACAGATATTGAACTGGTAAAGAGTTTCAAATTCTCTGGGTGTAACATGAGTATTAACTTGCACTATTTACACAGCCACTTAGACCGTTTTTGTGAAAATTTAGGAGAGACCAGTGAGGAACAAGGTGAAAGTTTTCACCAAGATATTAAAACTATTGAGGCCCGCTACCAAGGAAGATGGGATACGCATATTTTTTTTATATGCTTTCTTTATTGACAATCAGAATTTACATTTCTAAGTCAACGTGCTGGAGTAAGAGCTGTGATGCTCTTTAATGGCGTGATGGAGTACTTCTCCAATGATAGGTGCCCTCTAGTCCTCTTTCAGGGCGGCTGGCCTGTGTATTCTGAGTCTTCTATCGAGCTGAGTTGCTACCAGTGCCTGAAGTGTGGGTGATGTTCTAGCTTGTTGTGGTGTTGGATACTTCTATCTTTGATGACATCTATGACATAAGGCACTTTCAGATCTGTGTGTAACGTTTGATTACTTACATACCATGGTGTGTTTGTTATTGTTTGGAGTAATTTAGACTGGCTTCTCTGGATTATAGATATGTTTGAATTGCTAGCACATTCCCAGAGTTTGATTCCATAAACACAAATAGGTTTAAATATTGTCTTGTAGAGGAGGATTTTGTTTTCCAAGGAGAGGTTGGAATTTCTTCCGATCAACCAATATAAATCTTTTGTTTTTAGGTCTATTTGTTTGCGTTTCTTGACTACCTGATCTTTCCAAGTGGGTCTAGTATCCAGGTGAATACCAAGGTATTTTGTGCTCGAAGATTGAGGTATATTTACATTATTCAAATTAACTTGTGGACACTGTTCTCTTCTAAGTGTAAAGTTCACTTGGACGGATTTAGTCTCGTTGGTCTTAATTTTCCATTTATGGAGCCATGTTTGTATTTGATTTAGATGGTTTTGCAGTCTTCTTCTGGCCAGTACTGGATTTTCATGTGATGCAAGGATGACAGTGTCATCAGCGAAGGTTCCCGTGGTGGTATTTCTGTCAATTGGTAGGTCTGCCGTATATAGTGTCCCAAAAAGTTTTGGAACTTTATAAATAAAAAGAAAGGTTCCTCACGTATCGCTTCTGTAATGTTCTATAACGACAGTGAACTTTTCAGTCCTACTGATATCGTTAATGCGTTTGGTGACTACTTTAACAGCGTCTTCATTCAATCACAACCAGTTAATCCATCTGAGTTTTCTTTACACAACAATTTAGGACTTCACATAGACTTACTGAATATCTCATATGAAGATGTTTTACAAAATCTGAAACGATCTAAGGATACTTTTACAATGGTCGTAGATGGTATTCCCATTTTTGTTCTAAGAGACTGTGCATATGTTTTTGCCGAGCCACTACAGATCTTATTCAGTTGCATCCTACGTAATTCTTCCTTCCCGTCTTATTGGAAAAAAACATATATTTACCCAATACCAAAAAAGGGAAATCTAAATGATGTTTCAAATTATATAGGAATTTCACTACTGTATAATTTCTCTAAAATCTTTGAAACCATACTGTATAGTAAAATTTACTACTCTACCAGGCAGCTTATTTCGTCACGCCAACATGGGTTCATACAAAGGAGGTCAACAATATCTAATTTAGCGGTTTTTACTCAATATGTCTCTGAAGTTTTGGATAATAGAGAACAGGTCGATGTCGTCTATACAGACCTCCAAAAAGCATTTGATCAGATTGACCATAACATACTCCTTTTGAAACTAGAAAGTATTGGTTTTTCTGAAGCATTGATTAAATTATTCACCTCCTACTTAAGCGATAAACACTTTATGATCAGATATCAAAATTTCAATTCAATTTCATTTTTTCCAACTTCGGGAGTTCCACAAAGTTCCAATTTGGGCCCCATATTGTTTTTAATCTTTATTAATGATCTTCCTGAAGTCATTACTTGTGAGCATTTGTTATTTGCCGATGATTTTAAATTCTACTCTGAAATTAAATATTCTACAGATTCCATCCATCTTCAAGACTGCATTAACAGAATGTCTTCATGGTGTGAGACAAATCATGTCAAACTAAATATAGCCAATTGTAACGTAATAACTTATACTCGCACAACTACTTCATTGGGAATGACATCATCAGTCGAGTTGATGTATTCAAAGATCTGGGTATTTATTTTGACAGCACGGTACGGTTCGATTATATGGTATCCGATTTATCACGTTCATTGTCAACATTTAGAATCGATCCAAAGAAAGCTCTTAAAGTTTTTGATCTATTTGCAAGATGGATCTTATCCTCCTAGAGGTCTGGATCAGAATTATTTACTTGCGAGATTTAATTTTGACTATTCAGAAACTAGACGCAATATCATGCTAATTAGATTCTTATTTAATATCTTGAATGACAAGCTTGATTGCCCTGATCTTTTAAATAAAATAAATTTTATGATACCTCGCCTAAATTCTAGACAGCAAATTTTATTTTACTGTGTTGCTCCTAGATCAAATATTTCCCCAATCCCCAATATCTCTAATGTGTGATCTGTTCAATCGTATCGCTTCTGATTGTGATATTCACTGTGATAATTTGAAGAGTATATGTAACTGGGTAGCTTGGTTAGCTTAAGTATTTTAGGTACTTGTTTGATTTGTTGTAGTAAATTATATTTTGTTTGTTTGTTTTATGTTGTCATATATGCATATCAGGCATATGCATATCGCGGGTGAGCTGGCAATACCTCCTATATTATTTTATCTCACTTTACAGGACGGCATAAAAACTAAGTAATTATGGAATGGCTTGTTAGATTGCTGTTTTATTTAAAATGATAATAAAATAGTGTGCAAGAATAAGATTTTAATGACAGTTGAGAAAAAATTGTAACACCATTGGTTTTAAATGCACATAGGAGTTATTGCTTTTATAATGTTGAAACATTCCATTTGAGTGTGACCCGGTTCAAGATACTTTTGGTAAATGGTAACTTCATGTTTCATTGCCAAGTTCAGCAAAGCATTCGCCAAAACCTTATTTCGGTTTTGAAAACCACATCCATCTGAGTAAATGATAATTGGTAGTTTGGATTCTGTTATGCATTTAGATTCTAAATGATCAATAATACACGCTGTAAACGTAGAGGCACATAATTCACTATTCTGATATTCAGAAAATTAATAGCATGTGACGTCCCTAGTGGCAAGATCATATATAGTAAAATTATGGCAGCATAATTTGGTCTTAAAATAAAGTTTTCCAGCAGGAACATAAGGTGCTAATTTAACCGCTTGCAAATCCATTGTCAGAACAATACATTTGCCCTCTTCTACTAACTTTTTGTCTTTGCTTTTTTCTTCCCTAGCCTTATCTTTATTTTCAATATGTATTTTCCACTTGAACTCCTCGATGTTATTATATTTATAGGAAAAGCAAATATTGCACTGATCCTTTTTAGGTGAAAATATAAAAAGGTTTTTCTCTTTAAACACTTTTTTGAAAATTTTTCTATTAAGAGGCTGACCAGAATCAACTTCTTTGCAATAGTCTGTCTAAACTTTATATAAATCAGTGAGTGTCTGGAAGGATTGCTCTAGGTATAGCTTTGAGGTATCTTTTCTACAATAATGCACTGGCAACTTAGGTAACTGGTCAAAGAATTCACGTAAATTTTTGTACTGATTAGCGTATTTATCCCTCTTGAAGTAGGTGTTCCTGGAAGATTCGGAACCCATGCCAAATGTGCTCTTACTTACCCAATCTTGGATAGTTTTATATCCTAGGTCTAAAGTAGTTACGAACATTTGCCTACAAACTTGAAGTCTTTTGTCTCCTGAATTTAGATAATAAAAGTATGTACCCTGTTTTCGCGATGCTTCTTTACCCCGTGCAGTATTTTGTTTGATTACATTTGAAGATACAGAAACCTTTCTTTGACCCCAGTCCATTTCGTTCCAAAATTTACAAAAAAATGTTGTCGTGTTTCTTTTGTAAATTGTTGACAAAATCTTTTGGTACTTTTTTCGCATTTTGTAGATTTGCATGTTTCTTTTAATCTTCGTTCAATCCTCTGAGTGTCATGCGTCATTTTCTCTCCTTTCTTCTTACTAAAACCGAGATAAGATTTGCCTTCTAGCCTTAATTTTTTATTTTTATTTCTTTTCCACTCTTCCGAATTGGCAACTAATCTTCTTTTACGGGGTTTATTATTTTCTTCTTGATTCCCTATTTCTGCATCTAAACTGGCATCATTCAATTCCGATTCAGAACTATTATTGTTGATTTCGGATCTTGGTGGGTAGTCTAAATCGTTATCTTCTTTTTCATTGTCCGAGTCTTCGTAAGGCACCAACCTTGAAGTTGATTTGTACTGGTCTTCGACACCTAAAACACAAAAAATTGATCAGTATCGTCCCTAATAGTCGCAATTTTTTTTCTATGGGCGTTAAAGAGAAATATTTCAGTAATTAAAAACTGAGTTGTATATTTTATATTTAGATAATAACAGGCACAAAAGTAAAATGCCTTTTGAAATTACAGCTAAAAACTTCGGGGTGACAGAAACAAAACTATTTAACTATCATTTAAATTAAATATACTTGGGACACAATTATTTTAGAAAAAAATACATACCTTCACCAGTAATATCCATACTTTTAATACACAAACTATTTATTATTCTTAAACCTATCTATAAAACTATATCCGTAAAACTATTATCCGTAGCGATTGACACGACTTAAGTTAGACAAGCGATGACTTTAATATCGCTTTGACAGTTATATGCATTTGTTTACCAGCCGCCTAGATAGTTACAAAATTATTTAGATTATAGGCATCTAGTATACATACATTTAACCCTCATAAAATTGAAAATTGGTTTTTCATTTTTTGCCGCAAAATAGCAAAAATCGACCAATGTGCGGCGGTGGCCGAATTTTTAAAAAATTGTTTTAATTCTGAATGAAAAATTTAATTACCATCGTTTTTTTCCAGTAAACTAGTTCTTACTGTTTTGCTGCTAGTTCCCTTGTTATCATAAACAGAGTTATCAAGCAAATCATTTATTGCGTCGGAGCTTTCTGGATTATTAGTGGATTGTTTAAATTCTGAATTGATCGAATTTTCCAAAGGATCTGGTAAACTTTGATTAATCAGTCCACCATTTTCGTCTAGGTCATACATATAAGTTTCCCCTTCAAGCTATACAGTGTTATCTTCCAGCAGGCCATTAAAGCACAGAGAAATACCATCGTTTTCTTCATTATCTTCTTTAGAAAATAATAGCTCACTCTGTTCATCTAGCATCACCACTGGCAGATTTTCAATATCGAAATTTTTTTTCTGTACTATCGGTAGGGTTAATGTAATCACAGTTAGTTTCATTATAAGTCTTATTTTCTTTGTTATCATTGGTATTCTTGGTTTCATCATCAGTCTTATTTAATTCTTTACTATTAATATTACTTTTCGTTTCTTCGTTGGTAGCTATCATAGCTAAAATTTGTTTCCCTCGTGAACTCATTGTGACAAAACCTCTTAGCTTAATATCCTTCTTAGCTTATTGTTTAAGGCAAAAGCTCCTATCTAAAAAGAAAAACGTAATAAGGCTATTATGTCAATAAGTTTTCTTTTCTTAATACTGGAATTTAGTTTCATACAGGCACACATTTAGAAGACTTAGCTTAAAAGTATAATAACTCAAAACTTACCGCCTAGGCCACTATAAGCTTTAAAACTACAGAAAACCGGGAGCACGACACACACAACGTCTTGCCTCATTTACAACTGCCTAATAGGAGATATTACATTACTCTTTTTAGGCGGCATTCGTATGGGAGAAATTTCAAGGCTAAATTTCAAACCTAAAGCATTTTTGGCAAATAGGAGAAGTTTACTACCGATTGCGGAACCTGCATCTTTATTTAAATCATAATAAAGCTCAAATTCGTACAAATGCGAGATAGGAGGTATTGCCAGCTCACCCGCGATATTTAGTTTGGCTAATTTATAGGTATTACGTCTTATGTATTGGATTGCTGTTTTGTATTATTTTACTTCTACTTATATTAACACTCGGAGTAGTTTCCACAAACACCAAAACACTTTCACTTCGCTCGACGCGCGTTTCGCCAACCAAGTTGCCATCATCCGGAGACGATTAAAACTTCTACTTATACTGTTATATTTTAATTATTACTTGTATTGCTTTTATTCCTGTAATTGGGTTTTTTCCTGTTGGAATAAATAAATATTATTATTATTATTTTTTTTTTTGGTGCTGGTAAGTCCCCCCTGGCCTTCGACTAGCCCAGAGAGTCCCTTCAGCCTCGTTACTCAACGACCGCTCCCCACGTCCGCGGGGTAAGCGGTCACTGAGGTCGCAATTCGTGTGTCCTGAGTAGACGCAACGAGCCAAGTATGACGGTCTTCTGCATCTTCCCAGCGATGACTTCTGCCGATTGACGGCATGCTGGGATGGTTCTTAATTCTGAGAGCAATGATTGTCGCATACCTCCGAGAGAGCCAATAATAAGAACCACTATTTTAACAGAATAACCCGGGTACAGCCTGCGGAGTTCAGAGAGTAAATCTCGATATTTTGTCCGTTTCTCCTCTTCTTTCAAGACGATGTTCTTTTCGGCCGGAGCCGAAAACTCTATAACGAACATCGTCTTGAGTTGGTGGTCGAGGAGGACTATGTCAGGCTTGTTGGCTTGTATCCGCCTGACGGTGGGGAATGAATAGTTCCAGTATAACCGGGACCTCTCATTCCCCACAACGGACTCAATATCCCCCGGAGCATAGGGCAACACCGGTGTCTGATCTATACCGTACGAGTGCCGTAGGTGGTAATACAGCACTCGTAATGCCGCGTTATGTCGATGGATATAGGCAGAGACCGCATATGCTGGACAAGCTGACAGCAAATGCATAATGGTCTCTGGGGCCCGACGACATGCTCTGCAGCTGACGTCAGGCACTTCTATACCCATCACGCGGCTTCGGTAGACCAGGGTGTTTAATACACCATCTTGGCAGGCTAATATAAAACCTTCGGTCTCTGACTTCAGCCCAGCTGACCTCAAAAAGCTAAAGGTCAGCTTTTGGGATAAGCCTAAGTCTTCTATATTTCTATAGTAGACTCCGTGCAATGGCTTATCCCTGTGCTGCTGAAAACGAAGTGTATTTCCAGCAGCACGAAGGTGGGCTTTCAACCGAGCGGGGTCCAACTCGGTGACAGAGTTTGGATTATTCTGCTCGATGTCGAAGTCGAGACCTAGGCTATTAGCTGCTCTTTGTGCAGCCCTATATATAATAGCTCCTACGCCAGCTCCTTCATGGTCTTTGACCATGAGGAGTAGGGGATCCGAACTCCTGATAATTTTACAGGCCGTGTCCAGAGTTACTCTGTTGTGGAGACACTCCAATCCCAAGAGTCCACGGCCTCCCTGTTGTCGTGGGAGATATAACCGCGGAACGGACGATCTCGGATGCAAACTCCGACAGAGATTATAATTATTATTATTATAATTATTTTTTTTTTGTGCTGGTAAGTCCCCCCTGGTTCCCGACTAGTCCAGAGAGTCCCTCCAGCCTCGTTACTCAACGACCGCTCCCCACGTCCGCGGGGTAAGCGGTCATTGAGGTCGCAATTCGTGTGTCCTGAGTAGACGCAACGAGCCAAGTATGGCGGCCTTCTGCATCTTTCCAGCGATGACTTCTGCCGATTGACGGCATGCTGGGATGGTTCTTAATTCTGAGAGCAATGATTGTCGCATACCTCCGAGAGAGCCAATAATAAGAACCACTATTTTAACAGAATAACCCGGGCACAGCCTGCGGAGTTCAGAGAGTAAATCTCGATATTTTGTCCGTTTCTCCTCTTCTTTCAAGACGATGTTCTTTTCGGTCGGAGCCGAAAACTCTATAACGAACATCGTCTTGAGTTGGTGGTCGAGGAGGACTATGTCAGGCTTGTTGGCTTGTATCCGCCTGACGGTGGGGAATGAATAGTTCCAGTATAACCGGGACCTCTCATTCCCCACAACGGACTCAATATCCCCCGGAGCATAGGGCAACACCGGTGTCTGATCTATACCGTACGAGTGCCGTAGGTGGTAATACAGCACTCGTAATGCCGCGTTATGTCGATGGATATAGGCAGAGACCGCATATGCTGGACAAGCTGACAGCAAATGCATAATGGTCTCTGGGGCCCGACGACATGCTCTGCAGCTGACGTCAGGCACTTCTATATCCATCACGCGGCTTCGGTAGACCAGGGTGTTTAATACACCATCTTGGCAAGCTAATATAAAACCTTCGGTCTCTGACTTCAGCCCAGCTGACCTCAAAAAGCTAAAGGTCAGCTTTTGGGATAAGCCTAAGTCTTCTACATTTCTATAGTAGACTCCGTGCAATGGCTTATCCCTGTGCTGCTGAAAACGAAGTGTATTTCCAGCAGCCCGAAGGTGGGCTTTCAACCGAGCAGGGTTTATTATTATTATTATTATTATTATTATTATTATTATTATAGGTATAGTAGAGGTCCAATGACACTACCTTGAGGCACCCCAGATTTTATTGGAAAGTTATTGGATGAAGCCTCATTGATTCTAACATTGAATTCTCTATGGCTTAGATAGGACTTCAGCAGATTATAGTAAGTTGTGGGATGAAACTGCTTAATTTTGAATAATAATCCTCTGTGCCAATCCTTATCAAAGGCTTGGCTGACGTCCAAGAATACTGAGGTGCCGTAATATTTGCGTTCGAATACTTCGTTTATAACGTGACATACTCTGTGAGTTTGCTGCACTGTTGAGTGTTGTTCACGTGTTGTGGTCGGTTTTTATTCTTTGGACCAGGAGCCTTTCAAGGAGCTCAGTATGGACGGGTATGGACAGTATAGGATGACGGGATGTAAACTTATAGAGCGGTATGATTCTACTTTATTTGGGTCTTTACCAGGTTTAAGTATTAAGATAATTTCAGCTTTTTTTAGTTGCTTCAGCCAATATTTTCCTCTAAGGATTGCGTTGAATATATAAACAATTAGCCTTACCCCTTTCCTCGGTATTTCTTTCATCATTTTTGGTGTGACTCCGTCTATACTGGGAGCTTTCCGGATATTCAGATAGTTAATTTCTTTTTGTACTTCTCTTGGGATGAATGCTGTGATTTCCGGTATATTTGCGGGGATGTTTGACAGCTGCTTCCACTTCATTATCTATTGCGTCGTTGAGTGGAGTGAACACTTTAGCAAGGTGTTCAGCAAATACCTTTGCCTTCTCGTCATCACCTCTAGCCCATTGTGGGATGGGTGCCGACTCATCTCGTATAGGAGGTACTTGTTGATTGGTTTTCCATATCGTTTATATGGGTGTTTAATTGGCTTCCATATCGAGTTATGAAATCTGTTAAGACTAGGATACGCACATGATGGCAGATTACTGCTGGAGTTTAAAAAGGAACTGTTTCAAAATACGTTCAAGAATGTCACGGAAAAGAAGCTTCCGAAGTATTTAGTGACTAGTTGGTGTCATCGATGACTTTTTCCCCTATCTAATATATAAAATTCTCGTGTCACGGTGTTTGTAATTAAACCGCTCCGAAATGGCTTGACCGATTTACGTTAAATTTTGTGTGCATATCGGCTAGATCTGCGAATCGAACAACATCTATTTTTCATCCCCCTAAATGTTAAGGGTGGTCCACCCCTAAATTTTTTATTTAATTTTTTAGTCAACATTTTTTGTTTTTGTTTTTTTTATGATACAGCATATAAAAATACATACAATTCCAAATTTTCACCCCTCTACAATTAACCCCTATTTTTTATTTGTTAATTAAAAACTTTAATTTTTTTGGAAAGATTTTTTTTAAATTTTGTCATGACTTAAAATGAATAAAAAATTTCATATTACTCTTAATTTTCACCCTTATACGATTAACCCCTATTTTTCCATACCGATTTTTATTTTTTTATTCTATCCACAGATCCGCAATAGGGTTGCAAGATGGCAATCGAATATAATAACTTTACTGTAGTACGATAAATTCTTATTCAGAGTTTATAATTTGAATTTCCTTTAATTATGATTTTTTTCTCAATTCAATTTGATCTCCCGCCCTCGCCGGTCGATAACTGATCAACTATCAATCGATCCGTTATCCCCGCCAGGTGTCTACCATTGTCACTCATCCAGTGAGGACGAAGCCGGTCTCCTGTCTTACTCACTATACATTTTTCAGCCATTTGTGTATCAATCGTAGTAGTGACTGTTATACGTATTATTTTAATTTGTCTGTGTAACTCTCATGTTAATTTTCCTCTCATCGTAAATGTATCATTAATTTCCAGTGCAATAATTATTTATTTACAATTTATTAATAACTGATAAAGACAATGTTAACTCTCAGTTAATTAAGTGATATCATGTAAATAAACACGTGTTGTAAGCTCCCGCCAACAACGGCCATTACCGTACCGTCGTTTAGGGTGAGATTGATCATAGAAAACATTTTTGCGTATATTTTCTATGGGTATATGAAAAAAAAATGTTAAATTGTTTGTTTCGTTAAATGCAAACAACGATGATTTCCAAGAAAGGAGGACTAAAAATAAATTAAACTAAATGCTGCAGAAGGAAAAAAAATCCCGAACAATCTCATACTACGTTTGGGGTGAGATTGATCACAGCATACGTACGTATAAATAATATGGAGAACCCTATATATTGATCAAACTGACCCTAACTTCTGTAAAACCTCGAGTTATAATTTTATAAGGATTATATTTGTTTGGGGTGAGATTGATCAGTGAGGTGAGATTGATCAAACTCACCACCATTCTCAATAAGTAATAAAAAACAGTAGTTTTTATTAAAAATTTTAATTTGTGTATTTTTCTTAAAAAATGAAATTAAATTTTCATACAACAAACGAACAAAGCATTGTATTTTGTGTCAGTAATACATTAATTTTAAGTTCATTATACTAGACAATATATTTTAAAATAAAAATACAGATATTTTTACGTCTCAAAAATATCCATTTCTTTGTCAAACGAATAAGTAATTTCATCATTTACATTGTTCTCCATTGGATGATTTGGTAAAATAGCTATTACGTCTCCCATATCAGCTAGAAATTCATCTCCATCGTTAACAGCAAATAGTTTTCGGGTTTTGTCTAACGACTTCATACATAGAAGATCAATTTCTTGTTTTCCTCCATCACAACGCACACCCTGTATTATAGCCGTGTATCGGTACACTGTCTTTTTTCTAGATCCTCCGAGAACTTTAACCGATAAAAAGTTTCCTTGCTTAATATTGTTAAATTGTGGTTCGAAATATTCCGTTTCTTGTCGTATTTACTCATGAATGTCTTCAATTGGTTCTTCATCTGAATTATAGTTGCTTATTGGTCCTTGAACATCTGAATCACTAGAACTGTCGTAGTTAGCTGTAACGCTTTTACCGGGCTCGACAGTAAGTCTTTGGCGTTTTATATTCCTTCGCGTTGGTGCTGCTTGGAATCGTTGCTGTTGTAAAAAATTCACCGGAGTATCGTTAATGGCACTAGCGGCCTCACTATCATCAATTGGAATTTTGCGTAAAACTCGCTCAGGATCAATTGGTACCATTCCTGTTGCTTGAAATGAGCTAATAAGATCTTCCCTAACCGCATTTTCGGATTTCTTATTGATTTCGACAAGAGTAGCAGTAAGTAATTGAGGGAAATCTTTTTTATCAATTGATGTGTGCTGTTTATGTGTCGCTTTCCAGTTTGTCAGTACATTTCTCCATGAAATCTTAAACGGGCGGAAGAAGCCCACATCCAACGGCTGGGTAAGATGAGTAGAATTTTTAGAAAGACAAACGATAGAAATATTATTTTCTTCGCACTGCTTTAAAACAGTGTCAGTAAAGTGGGACGAGAGATTTTCCCCTAGTAACACTTTACGTCCCGGCAGCCTTTTTGCATGGGGCAAAAAGGACGATTCGAACCAATTTGTAAATATTTGCGCATCCATCCAGCCGTGATGTGTTCTGTTGTAACGCATTCCGGAAATACAGCAACGTTCAGTGCAGCATGGTTCCCCCTTAGGTCCCATTTCTGTCCACTGCTGCCACAATTTTTCAGCCTTATAAACAATATACGGAGGCAGTAATACACCTGACGCCGAGCCACACATCATCACAGTTATGGCCGTTTTTGTAATTGCATATACGCTCTGGATATTTTGTACCTCGTTGAAAGAGCATCTTCTTCTTCTCTGGATCATCTTGCAAATTGGTCTCGTCGTAATTGAAAAGATTACAAGCTGGAACATCTTTCAAAGTTTCCTTTAAATTTTCAAAATATTCAACTATAGTTTCTCGCGACACACTTGCTCGAGATTTTTTTATATTCGCTGCAAGCTTTTGGCTAATATTTGTCTTGTGCCTCTCCAATAAACCATAAATCCAATCTTTTCCCGGCATATTCTCTTTGAATTTTGTCACAGTGCGGCCCTGACTGTCTAAATAATTTTTGGCTAGGTATCGCATATCCGTAACTCTCAGGGGAAACCCCCATTCTCCACACAAGACTACAGACAGTTTTCGTTACTGCTGCCTCTAACCGTGCTGGGTCATAATTTGCGTAATTTCGAGCTCCCAACTTTTTTTTATATTGTCTTGGCATGATGTACTCGTAGTTACTGAAAGAAAGTACCACTATCAGTAAATCAGACGTAAAATGTATGTTGGAAAGTACTTAAATCCCCTGATCAAAGTCGCCCCACATACGCTATCAATGTTACCCCACATACGTGATCAACCTGACCCCATAAACTAAATTTTAAAGTGCTGGTGACTCACTTACACGGACTAACTCGATTCAACGTTACCGTGTTCACAAATCATCAACAAAATTTGTAATTTTAAAATACGGGCGTATTTATACGCCCGTAAGTCCTTTAATAATAGTTTATATTTCGACTTACCCATCAAAGTTCTTAGTGTAACAAAAGTGAAGAAAAAGTGCTATTTAATTTAAATCCGATTATTGCACATAAAAACGAATGTTATTGAATTGAAACGCACAGAGGTTATGCGGCTGTCATTCAACTAAGCGAAACCCTTAGCGCTGGCCAGATTGGAGATTGGCGCTACATTTGAAATCAGTAAATGGCGATGTTGTGATCAATCTCGCCCCTGGGGACCAATCTCACCCCAAACGACGGTACCATATATTGTACTTAACATTTTTTGGAAATAGTTTTACATCAAAACGAAAATGTGTACGTGTTTAATAAATATACGTGATTTATTATTGTGAAAGGTAAGTCAAATAATAAGCAAATGAATACAATATTAAGTCACAGTTTTTTACTAATACACTGATACTTTCACTGACACTGACACCAATACTTTCTATCAGTTTAAGTATTTTAACTTCATTTATTTATATGTTCAATATACATTGAGCAATGCCAAAAAGACGCAAAGGGGCCAATTTGAGTCATCGAACGATCAATTCTAGAGCCGTGCGACATATAAGCACGAAGATCAGGCGAACAAATCCAAGAAAACAATGCAGATGTGCGTGTGAGCATGGCGCAGTTACGTGAATCACAATCGCAAGAGGCACGAGATGAACGAAATCAACAAATACAACTAGAACGAAGAGAAACGCGCAGATATATAGTCGACAGACGTAGAGGAATTGACCAACAACGCCAACAAGTTCATCGAGCATTTACATCAGATTTATTTCTTCGACTAGCATTCCAGTACGAGCCTGATGAATATTATGCTCATTCCAAAGTGGTTATTGGTACTTTAGAAAAGGAATGCCCGCATTGTCATGCACTTAAATTTAAAAATGAGCCAGTTGGTATGTGTTGCTCCTCAGGAAAAGTACAACTATGTATAATGGCACACGATTAGTCATTAAAAAAATAATGAGAAACGAATTGAAGTCATCATTTTGAATGGTAAGTTTCAAGGCGAAAATGTGTTGCTGCCACGAATCCCTATGATTCCTACAGATGTGCCAATTGAATTCAAACGCACTCAATTCCCAATTAGATTGGCATTCGCTATGACGATCAATAAGTTACAAGGCCAGACATTGTCTGTATGTGGCTTAGATTTGGAAACACCATGCTTTTCCCACGGACAACTATATGTGGTATGTTCTCGCGTGGGAAAACGATCCAATTTGTTTGTGTTGGCTAAATATGGACTCACCAAGAATATTGTACACTCTATTGCGCTGAGAGATTAATCTTTATTTTTTTTTCAACTGCCATAATTGATAGTAAAAATATGAATAATTATTTTTGACGTTTAGATAGCTATCAAGAAATGTAATTTAAAATATATTAGTTACTTTAATAAAGATTAATTTATCAACCTAAATAAAGCATACTTTCATTGTTTACAACGCCTTCGATTATAAGTACATCCCCGCACACTAACTTATAGTAGATACTTATTTTTATTGAAATAAAAAAATGTTTCCTAGAAATAAGATACATGGCAAAACAACGTTTGCCGGGTCAGCTAGTCTTTATATAATATTTGTGTAATATAATGATAAAAATTCCGTGTTTAAATTTTTTATTTGATCCATGGACTTGACTTAAAATAGAGTAAAGTATATTGCACTAAAATGTTATATCTTAAGAAATTGAGCTCCTAGGCAAAAGCTAATGCCATATTTAAATTCAGGGCATCAAATACATATGAAATCAGCTCCAAATACTCCGGCACTAAAACACCAATAGGCCTGTGTAATATTTCTTTTTCCACAGAAAAATAATATGCATATTATACAAAATTCATAGTATACAGAGTGTTAATTTCTGCCTGCCGCTGCTGAATCCGCAATTACACATAGGTCAATATGTATTGTTTGGCATTGTCTTATATGTCTGGAATGATGAACGACAATATACTTAATGAATTAAAAAAAAATATATATAAAAAATACACATCAATAATACCCCTTGTTTTGCTGATGCATGGCATACATTGTACATTATCCCTTATACATTACCCCTTGTTTTGTTGATGCATGGCATCTGATGTACATAATGAAATTCTTGGTACTCTTTTCTTGTTTCTGTTTCTAGCTAATACGGCCACTAAGTCACCTCCATTATCCTTATTATTACATAGGGGGAGCAAACGGTTAGCTTTCAATGGCGGCAGGAAACCTTTGCGATTGCCAGAATTGTGACCAAGTTTATATGTGTTTATAACATCTGCTGTCTTAGATTCATCTTTCAATTCATTCCCAACTATTCCGTTCTTCAGTCGTTCCAATGTATCCTCATTAGACCATCCCTAAGATTAAGTAAAACTATCTAATAATAGGTTTTTAAATGTACTTAGTTAATAAATTACATTTCTCCATTATCAAAAGAGAGATTAAAAAAATCAAAGATAAGTCTATTACTGAGTACCTAAGCGAACTGTCAACTGACTATTCACATGGAGAGCTACCAAGAGGCTAAAGAGACCAATACAGCAGAACCCACCAATTAAAAATACAGATGGTACGTGGGTAAAAATAATATACAAAAAGCCAACGGTGAATATCTTGAAGAGACTTTGCAGCTGAATGAGGGAGAAAACACTCTCGACTGGGAGAATCTTACCCAGGAAGAAGGTGCAATCAGAAAAAAGCCCCAAGATTTGACCTAATTACGGGGGAAATTCTAAAACATCTCCCACGTAAAGTCATTGTAAAACTTACCTATCTTATTAATGTATCTTTTAGATTAAAATATGTACCGAAGACATGGAAAGTAGCAGAAATGATAATGATCTTGAAACCCGGAAAACCACCAAATGAAGCTTCGTCCTGCAGGCCTATCTCCTTGCTTCCTGTAATATCAAAACTGTTCGAAAAAATATTTCTTAAAAGATTAAAACCAGTCATCGAAGACAAAAACATAATCCCTGACCATCAATTTGGATTCAGAGAGAGTCATTCAACTATAGATCAGGTCCATATGATCACAGATGTAATTGAAAAGTCGCTGAAGGAAAAAAAAGTTTGTTCTACCGTCTTTTTTGATGTAGCACAGGCTTTTGATAAAGTATGGCACGAGGGACTTCACTATAAATTAAGCAAGCTCCTGCCTAATCAGTTCTCACAATTAATTAAGTCTTAATTAATGACACTTATTATGAACTTAAAGAAATCAAGGCAGGAGTACCACAAGGGAGTGTATTAGGGCCAGTCCTTTCTCTACTATAGACCAGTGATATTCCTGAATTAGAATATGACACGATAGCCACCTTTGCTGATGACACTGCTATAATGGCTGTAGGCAAAGATCGCCAAGAAGCGGCAATAAATCTGCAAATATCAGTTAACAAAATCAGCACCTGGACTAAGCAATGGAGAATCAAACTAAATGAGAGTAAATCTGCCCATGTTAATTTCACAAACAAAAGAGACCGACATATCCATGTTAGCATAAACAATATCCAAGTACCATATGCTGATACAGCAAAATATTTGGGTATAACACTGGACGCTAAGCTACGCTGGAGAGCTTATGTCAAAAAAAGAAGGAAGAATATGGCGTCCAGCTGTGGGGTTGTGCCAGTAAGAGCAACGTAGATATAATCCAGCGATTCCAAAACAAAGTATTAAGGAGCATTGTGAATAGTACAGAAATAGTGACCTCCATAGGGACATGGGACACCGTTAACCAGACCATCAGCGAATTCGCCAAAAGTCACGAACAGCGACTTCATTGTCACGTCAATGTAGAAGCCATCCAGCTCCTCGACAATACAAACCAAATTAGAAGGCTCAAGAGGATTAAACCCTTCGAGCTAGTATAATTTTGTTAGTGCAAAAGCAGAGAACAGTGCCTGTGTACACATTAATATTAGTGTAATTAAGTATTAGAAAAATATAAGGAACACTAGTGAGTAAGTCCTTAGATATAAGTTTTGTACAGTAGTAAATTAGGTTAGAAAAATATTACTCATTGATCTAAGTTCAGATCAGATTGTAATTACAGTAAATGCCATTGGTTTTTGTATAAAAAAAATCTCCATTATCATCTTATTACGCTGTTGTAATAATAGGCTATTGATTATGTCTTAAAAAGCAGGGCAATAAGGAATTAAGACGTTCACGGGTTTTTATTACAGAAATCAACGGGTCATTTAAGAAGAAAAAGCCGCGTAGTGCTATTAAATTAGAGGGTGAAAATTGAAGATAGGGGTGAAAATGCATCCTTTTCAGTTTCTTCCCTTATTTCGCAAACGAAGCAAAATTTCGGTATACTTTCTATGAAACTTTTTGTAGAAAATTGAATTTCCCATCGAAGCTTATCTGAAAAATTTTAAAAAAAATAAGTTGAAAATGTTGAAAAAAAATAGAATTTCGATTTTTTTTGCTTTTTTGTCTATAACATTTTTGGGTCAGAGATAGGTATAGGTATTACCTTATAGAAAAAATAGTAGACAAAATTTCCTTTAAAATGCTGGGTCGAAACATTATTCGTCCCAGCATTTTTGGGTTATGTTTAACCCAAAAAATTTTTCGACCCAGCATTTGAAGGAAATTTTATCTACTTTTTTTTCTATAATGTAATGCTTATACCTATCTCTAACCCCAAAAAGTTATAGACAAAAAAGTAAAAGAAAATCGAAATTCTGGCTTGTTTTTTCTTTCAACATTTTCAACATAAAAAAATGTTTTAAAATTTTTTAAATAAGCTTCGTTGGGAAATTTAAAAAAGTTTCTGTCCTTTTCTGTCCATTTTTGTCCACTCAAACATAGATTTTTTCATTTTTATCCCTCTTTGACAGATATTGTTTTCATTCTCATTTTGTTGAAAGAATTATTATTTTCAAAATCAAGATTAAGAACTGAATTGGAGGTAATTTACTCGAGAGAAGATTTAAAAGAAATTGTTCTTTAAAAAATATTTTAACCAAAACGCTTAGAATCCGAGTACGTACAACAACACCTCTAATACAAGGACAAAGTGCTGCCTCGTGACGTAACCATCCGGAGGCCTACGAGATACTTATGTTATTATGGGCTTTATGTAGTTATTTAGGTAGGTATGTCTGAAATCGTTTTAATGTACTTTTGGAGATCAATAAAAAGATCAAACTAAACAAAGATATTACGGCATAAATCTATCGGAGTCTATGAAAAACACAGGTAAAGAATAATTTAAATACACTGCTGGCCAATAGGTTGGAATAATTCAATTTTTTAGGGTAAGTTTCGATACATATATCTTCTGAACGATATGGAATATCAAAATACGGATTTCAGGACGTTTTTGGAAATTTCATCGACAAAAACTGGTCTGAATATCAATTTTCCATTATGCTCAAAAAAGGAATATACGGGGGTGTAAACTAAACCCCTAAAAAAATCAAAATTTCATTCTTACCGAGAATTTAGGAAAACCAAAATCGAGTTAAATTTTTTATACCGGGGTAATCTATGGACCAATTCGAAAAAACAAATTTGGCCGATTTTTGATATCTCGCTTATTTTTGAATATACGGCGTTTTTATTGAAATTAGGACAATTTTTTGGAAATGTATCTCTTACTTTTTAAAAACAAAGTAAGTAATGGATTTTTTTCTTATTTTCAAGTAAACTTACATGCCTCTAGCTGCCTCAGTAGCTAGAATTGACATTTCTTATACAGGGTGCCTGCGAAAACATTTAATAAGCATGTGTCACGAAAAATCTGTATATTTAAATAAACTGTGTGCAGAACCCTGTATGATTAAAATGAACGATAATTTTAAAATTTTAAAACTGTGAAGGGAAACCTTAGAAAAATATCTCGAAACGGTTTTTTATTTTTCTTGATCGGATGAGTATTATCATAATTTACAGTTTCGTTGTAATTACACGGTAAATCCCTATATAAAACATTTAAAAAACTTGCGGTAGTAACGATTAGCTGGTGACACATGCTTATTAAATGTTTTCGCAGGCACCCTGTATAAGAAATGTCAATTCTAGCTACTGAGGCAGCTAGAGGCATGTAAGCTTACTTGAAAATAAGAAAAAAATCCATTACTTACTTTGTTTTTAAAAAGTAAGAGATACATTTCCAAAAAATTGTCCTAATTTCAATAAAAACGCCGTATATTCAAAAATAAGCGAGATATCAAAAATCGGCCAAATTTGTTTTTTCGAATTGGTCCATAGATTACCCCGGTATAAAAAATTTAACTCGATTTTGGTTTTCCTAAATTCTCGGTAAGAATGAAATTTTGATTTTTTTAGGGGTTTAGTTTACACCCCCGTATATTCCTTTTTTGAGCATAATGGAAAATTGATATTCAGACCAGTTTTTGTCGATGAAATTTCCAAAAACGTCCTGAAATCCGTATTTTGATATTCCATATCGTTCAGAAGATATATGTATCGAAACTTACCCTAAAAATTTGAATTATTCCAACCTATTGGCCAGCAGTGTAGTTAACTGTTAACTGTTTCGAAATACAGTCAAGATTACATGTGTCTAATTATTAGAGTCTAGATGGTTAATTGTTTTAAGAAAACTGAAGTAATTCGTGATTAATTTTAGACACAGAAGCAATATGAACAACTTCTTTAAAATTTGAACAAATGCTAGTAATCATAAATGTATACGCAGATGTCGCTAACGAATCGTTATTATTTATTGCAGCTCCTACAACATTACCACCTTTATAATCTAAATATGGATCAATGTGAATTTCATCCATTAGTAAACTAACATATTTGTCTTGGTCTTTTAAATATTTAGGTCCGCGATTTCGTAAATATCTATATGCACGAGGACTAATTGTATATAAAATTGAGCAAAAAACCATAGTGGTAGTGGAATATCTATAACGTTCTTTTGATAATGTTCGCAATTTAAGTTGATCAGAAATAAATTCAATTACTTGTGAAACATTTTCGTCCTGTATTTTTAAGTTTTTAAGTACATTGGACATAAAGTTCACAACATGGTTAAGCTTTGTCATGTCTGTATGTATGTCTGAAAATGTATTTCATGTAATTCTGTAAGTTTTTCGTCTTTGCTTTTTAGATACGATATTTTTTTTGACAAGTATTTGGGACAGTTCGGAAATTTACTTGGTACCCTAGTTTCTTTTAACCGGGGTAAAACTAAAATAACTGAAACGATCTCACCAGTTTTTGTATCCTGTTGGGAAATTTTGTAAATAAAATCTTTCTTTTCAAAATGGCACTCACACACTCGGGAATTGTCCCTCGACACAAAACTTTCACGTGGAATTGCAGAGAGCCATTTTCTGCGATACTCTTCGTCTCTGAGAAAACGAAACACCCGAACTTTTCTACTGGTTTCGTAATTTCCTGTACAACCGGGAACACAACACTTTTGGGGCATTATGATATAATACCGCAACAAATAAACCGTTAAAAAAGATCAAGAAACGATTATGAACTAGGCAAGCGCGCGCGCAATAAAAATAAATAACCCCTCTAGAGGTGTTATTATTGGCGCGTGGCGGCGTATACTAAAACCCAAAACAAAACACCGTTAACAGGGTTGCCAAATTACAATTGACACGAGAATTGTTAGTTGCTTGCTTCTTAATGACTTTTTGCGACCAATTTGATTTGATAATTGACTAATGAGAAAGCTACTTTATTTTGTTTACATTCTAATTTGTTTACATTCTAAATGCAGTACAACATATAGGCAGAGAAGCGTCGCACTGGAACACATTCTGGCATCGCCGCCTCGACCGACCTAGACAAGCCTGTTGAATTAGCTTAGAGAGTATATTAGCCTCCATCTGGGTTACGTGACGTCACCATGATATTTAAAGTAAACACTTTGTCCTTATTAGAGGGGTTATTGGTACGTATAATAAATAGATTCGATTTTTGGTTTAACATAATTCAGCTTGTAATGAATTAATCAAAATGAATATCAAAAATAGTTATTATCATATGCATTGATATGAATTGACACAACACAGAAATTGGACAACCCCCAAATCTAAAGCCAAAGGTTGTGTGAAAGAGGGCTACAACACATGATAGCGTGTAACAATATATTGTATTGCATAGTCGACGTAGCGATACTAGCGCCTAGATATAATGCAAATGAAAACAATTTCAGCATAAAAATTTAAAGTGGCAATCCAAACTGCATGTACGGTCCTATGGTTATCTCGATCCATGTACAGTTTAATACACTTAAAGTTCATTCAATATGTATCTGTAGTTAACTGACCGCATATAAGATACCGCGCAGTTGCCACATGTAATTCTCAAATTTCTCAATATTCAATTAAACTATCATATTCCACAATACTATATAAATATTATATATATTATTTATGAATGTCATAAAAGAATTATTGTGCATACAATAATATATTATAGCCCAAGATGTTAGCCATTTTTACATTTATTTTCGTCTACTTTAAATTATGGAAATTCCCTTAACATTAATTTTTATAGTTAAAAGCGGCAACGCCGCTCTACCGTAGACGGAATTCTGGATAATCGAGCAGTGTATCTCTTTTTAACTTATTGGAATGACGCGCCGTCTGTGTTAGTTTGACAGTCCCTATGGACTCTCGGAACGTTCGGATCTCTTACAGTGGCGGGTTTGCGGGTATTGCGCTCATTTCTATAATCTGCAACGGTCATCCGCGTTGGTTGAGATATTCGCGTATATATATAGTGCTGTTTAAATGTTATTGTGATACAATATAATACGGTTATTTTTATCATCTGAGCGATGTAGGTAGGTGGTACCTCTGACGAAACAAAAAAGTCCTGTAACTAAAAATATTCTAATTATTTATTTTCAGTACAGATACTTAGGTATTTATGTATTTTCAGAGGTACCTAAGTACCTCCTAGTGTTGGTAGGTAAATTTTAAGTCCCGTTTTTTAAATTGTTTTTATCCTGGAGCTTTTACAAAAAGTCAAAACGGCGAAGCAAGACGTTTACCTACCTATATATTATTTATATACCTACCTATGTAGGTATACACCGCTACGAGAGTCGAAATAAAAAAATGGCGGTTAGAAAAAAATTTTTGTTCGTTTCGTATGAAACCTGAAAAACGCAGATTTCCACCAGACCTCGCTTTATTTACAAGATAGGATAGATATGTTAAAAAATGTAAGGAAAATATTATTTGACGGCAAACATTTATAGTGGGGGTTGGAGCACAGCCGACTTTAACAAAAAAAAGTTGATTTATGGGCTGTTCGAAGTAGGTACTGACGTGTACTGAGGTAGGTACTAATAGATACCTCCTCTTAGTACCCACTTTCAGACATTTCTCAAATAATTTTATCCAAAAAATATCCCAGTGCTTGAGGCCTTAGTTTCTAATTTTGATTGGCTGTAAAAAGTGTGTGTATTGGAAATCGCTTTGCGATGAGAAGCTGGTAGGTAGGTATGTATTGCATTTGTAATTATTTTTTAAAATGTGTTGTATTTAGCCTCGGTTTAGTTATGTAGGTACCTTTTAACAAACAAGCTCTGATATTTGTCCAAGCATTGAGTTAAAGTAAATCGGCGTTGCGTGTTGACGATTTGGTAGGTTAGGTAGTTACCTACTTACACAATAACTATGACTGTATTTCAATTGCAAGTATATTTATTTTATTTCTCGCCCCCCTTAGAAAAAAAATGTCTACGCCAATGAAAAACATTGTGTAGGTCAGGGTCGCCGGTCGTTCAACTACACATACATATTGTACGCCGTATAATATAAGATAAAATAGCGAATTTATTTCATAGATGCAGGTCAATCTCTTAACATATTGTGAATAACATACATTATTTTTAAGCGTACCATTGACTGGAGGAAATGCTGCCCAATGGTGTTAGGATTTCTCCAAGGATTCCCACCAGGTCCTGGTCGTCCCCAGGGAGGCGTCTTCAAGCACTTGAAAAATATTAATTTGTGTAATTTAGATCCTGTGTAAATCAATTAGCTTCAAAAACTTACTTGTTTTCTATATAACAATACGCTCTCCGTTTTCTCATTTTGTTTTTTTATGTTTTTATCCCGTACGAGTTTGTCTAAAATGAGAAATAAATCATAAAATAAGCCTTACCATAATATATTGAATAAGTGACTAAATGTTACAGTAAATACAAATCATATTTTGATCTTTTCATTCACTTACTAACTAATTGTTACGTTCACTTGTAGTAATTAACAATTTGAGAATCCTAAATTTATTATAGGTATATTTGACAGATCAAATTGATTTTAAACAGTGACTACGCGTTCCCTTTTGCATATGTTTATAAATTCAGGTCGGCATATTACTTTCATTAGCCTATGACCGCCATACACATAGAAATGACCGCCATACACACAAGGGTGGAGTGGCAATTATCATACAGAATAATATACCTCATGAAAAAGTAAACAATATTAACATCAGTATAGAACACTGTATTATTAAACTAAAAAGCTGAATTTATATAGTAGCAGCTTACAACAAACCTCAAACAAAATTTCAAATCACGATCTAGACCAACTAATTAACTTAGGCAACAAAGTCATAATAATAGGAGATTTAAACTCGCGTCATTTTGCTTGGCATAACCAACGGTGCAATACAAACGGCAACACTCTATTCAACCACTCATTAGACGAAGATTATGTGATATTACACACAGACAGTCCCACCCACTTCCCACACAATGGTGTCACAACAATGTCTACAACAACAATCGACATAGCGCTGATCAGGGGAATAAATGAACCCCTAACCCTGACTACCTCGGCAGACCTGAGCAGTGATCATAATCCGATCAGTCTCGTCATACCCGGACAATACAAGGAAAATAATAACAAAACAATGTACAATTATAAAAACACCAACTGGAAACTATTTAGAGAAAAGATAAACGGCATCACCAGCATAAACAACAATATAGACACAACTCAAAAAATAGACCTAGAATTAAAAACAGTTACAAAAAACATTCAAAAAACAAGAAACCAATTAGCCAATAAAATTAAAATCCAATCCAAAACCGATAACATCCCCACAACCACTATAAATAAAATCAAAGAAAAAAATAAATGTAGAAAAAAATGGCAAACTACCCGAAATGGCGCGATTAAATCAGAAAATCAGATACCAAGCCCTTCAGGCAGAGATTAAAATCGAAATTACAAACCATGTGAACAAGACATGGAAAGAAAAAATAGAAAAGCTCAACTGAAAAGATAACTACATATGGAAGATGACAAGAATCCTCAAAAAACAAAAAACCCAAATATCAACACTCACAAAAAATAACATTAAAGCAGTAACAAACGAGGAAAAAGCTAATATGCTCGGTGAAACCTACGAAGCTACGGTAAACAATTTAAATAACACACTCGAACAAAATGAAATCATAAATGAATATAGAAACATTAAAAAAGTTAACATACAAACAAAAGAAGTTACAGAAAACATAAAAAAACTACCTAACAATAAAGCCCCCGGATATAACGAGATTGATAACATACTGCTTAAGAATCTGCCGAAAAAGGCCATAGTCCAATTAACTTACCTGATCAACGCTATGTTGAAACTACAATACTTCCCAACAGATTGGAAACATGCCATTGTCATTCCAATACCAAAACCCAGAAAAATCCCATAGAACCAGAATCCTATCGTCCAATCTCCCTCCTGCCAACCATGTCTAAATTAACAGAGAAAATCGTCCTGTGTAGATTGAACAGAGTAGACGCCAAACGAAAAATAACACCAGATTGCCAATTCGGCTTCCGGCCAGGACATAACACTACTTTGGCCGCAGAAAAAATCACAACCATATGACCAAAAATTTTAACAAAGCCAAAAATACAGTACTTCTCCTGCTAGACATGGCAAGAGCCTTCGACACTGTCTGGCAGGAGGAGCTAATAACTAAAATTGCACGGTTAGGTTTCCCACCATACCTCACTTCCTTCCTAAAATCCTACCTCAAACACCGCACATTCCAAGTCCAAATAAACTCCACGTTATCCCATTTCTACCCCCAACAAGCCGGAGTCCCTCAAGGCACAGTCATAGCACCTCAACTATATACCTATTATACGTCAGATATCCCCACATTTCCACAAACCCAACTAACCCTGTACGCTGACGACAAGGCGATAACAGCGTCCAGCTACTATTCTGAGGCCGCTAACGCCCAAATAAAAATCCACCTTAACAAAATACTACCCTTCTATAATAAATGGAAAATAAGAATCAACCCGGAACAAACGGAACTAATTAACTTCACCAGAAAATACACAAACAACATATTAAAAGGGAAAATAAGAATTGAAAATACCACAATAGAAGAACAACCCCACGCTAGATACCTCGGAATAGTGCTGGACAAACGCCTCAATTTCTTAAAACACCTAAATCAAATCGCCATGAAGTCATCGGCAGCGGTTAAAACCCTCTACCCTCTATTATCCCGCACAAGCAAAATGACATCAGAAAATAAGCTGCTACTGTATAAAACCATCATAAGACCCATAATAACATACGGTGCTCCGGTATGGTGCAGCATATCAGACACAAACTGCAAAGAATACAAAATAAAATCCTCAGGCTATGCACCAACTCCGACAGATATATAAGAATCCAAACATTACATAATATCAGCAAAATACAAAATATAAAAGACTACATAACCGAGCTTGCACAAAAATTTTACACGACGGCCATTCACAGTTCCAAGCTGACAAAAACCCTGACAGACATAAGACACGATCCCAACATACACATAAAACATAGATTACCCTACCAAACCCTACCCATATTTTATTTACCATTGCCAAACCCCAACCCCATTCCAAACCCCAGACAATAACAAAACGCAACAAAATACAATACACATGACAATCTCTATCCAAACTTAAACAACAACAAAAATAGATTGGGCGGATAATCGGTTACAAATACCAAACCAGTATAAAAATTTAAGCAGGTTTTTTAATTTAATTTTCCTGTATAAATAAGCAAATAAACAAACTACACGAAAACAATTCACTCATACAAAAAATATAAACTCGCCTAAGAGATTAGCAGAGTCCCCCTAGAAGCTAGCGCGGAGAGAGGGCTAAGCTTGCCGGCAGGCGTATATATAGGTAAAAGGAGAAAAGCAGAGCAAGACAGAAAAGGCCAAAATATCAGGCTGAAAATTTTTAATCCTTACATACTTAAGTGCATTATACTAATAACATAATAAATAATAAGTCTTTCTGTCAAATACCTGGTTAAACTCCTATAAATGTAAATAATGTAAATAAATGAACTTGTTGACATGAAGGACATTTTATACTACATATATGTTTTTGCCCTTGAGGCAATATTAATTATTTTTGCTAATTTGTATTAACAAATTAGACACCTACTTAGAAAAAATAATTAAATATTTTACCTAATTGTTTCTTATATTCTTCTTGGGCACTTCTGCTTGTTTTATATCTGAAATTATTATCTACCCATCTTCTTAGATCATTGCCGCCGCACTGAAATCTTAGAATGGGATCTTCATGGATCCTAGTAAATTTCTTGTCATTTTTGGTTAATAGCTCACCACCCACACCGTGTCCAAAAAGCAATGTACCTACCCAACGTTTAGCCTGTGAACATTTACAATATGCATCGAAAAATGTACTACCAAATATTATTATTACATATATGGAGAGGATGCTGGGTGAATATGCGTCGCGCATAAGAGAAATGTCCCATCACTAATTTATTTTTGAAGAACTTCTTAAATCAACCGTAATACTAAATATTAAACCCTAAACAAGAGATATGGTAAGTAACCATATATATGTAAAGTATGTGGTAACTTACTTTAGTATGTTTGGCATCACATCAACATTGTTTATGACACTGATGTGTGTCCAAAAACCGTTGACTGACAAAATCTATTTCATCGCGTTTTTTGAAAACTGCGAATATCTCAAAGAAGATGCATTTTTTCGACAAAAAGCTTCTAGTACTTTTGTTTGAATTTTTTTGTCGAAAAAATGCATCTTCTTTGAAATATGAGCAGTTTTCAAAAAACGTCAGTCAAAAAGCGCGATAAATTAGATCGGATACTTTTGGGACAGGCCTCGTATGTTAGATATTTTCTTTTTGTCTTTATAAACATGTCATATTATTTGTCATATAATAATAGTATATTAAATATCGTCGGACTGAAGTAGTACTTTTAATCCCGAGGGTAAAGTTTATGGCCCGACCGTAGAGAGGGCCATAATTGACCTAAGGAATTAAAAGTACTTCAGTCGCAAGGTATATATGATATTCTTTGTACTTCGGAAATTGAAACGTATACATAATATAAAAAGCACATAGAAACCTTTATAGAAGCACAGATAATTATTAAGTATAAAGCGAGGCAAATAATAGGAGATTGATGTACGATTAGGTATAAACGATCATCACGCATCACTCTCATATATATATATATATATATATATATATATATATATATATATATATATATATATATATATATATATATATATATATATATATATATATATATATTAGCTTTGAAATTATTTGCTATTCATATTTATTTTGTGAAAAGTAATCTTGGGTTGGTAGCATTTCATTACATAGAAATAAGCAAATAGACGAATAAGAAGGAAAACACACTTACCAGTGCTATATCTGGACACACATACGGAAATAAACCACTATACACACGAAAACGAACCACTTAGAAGTTGTACAAGTTCTTTCACCTTTCTTGAGGATCGATTTATTTCATTGATCATCCATACTTGATTTTAAAATATTAATACTCCAACATTTGCAGTGACGTTTTATGACATTAGTTTTTGACGGAACTCATTCTTAGAATACACAAACCTAGTCTACTATTTATATTTGTTCTATTTGAACATATTATATATAAAAGCATTAGGCATACAGTTATCCAGAAGGTGTTAAACTTTAAAATGCATAAAATCTTGTTGAACCTATTGAAAAACAACTACTTTTTCCAACTATATGCGGGAAAATATTGAATTATATATATATATATATATATATATATATATATATATATATATATATATATATATATATATATATATATATATATATATATATATATATATATATATATATATATATATATATATATATATATATATATATATATATATATATATATATATATATATATATATATATATATATAATTATAATAACCCTCTGAAGATCATCAAGAAAGGTGAAAGAACTTGTACAACTTCTAAGTGTTCGTTTTCGTGTGTATAGTGGTTCATTTCCGTATGTGTGTCCAGATATAGCACTGGTAAGTGTGTTTTCCTTCTTATTCGTCTATTTGCTTATTTCTATGTAATGAAATGCTACCAACCCAAGATTACTTTTCACAAAATAAATATGAATAGCAAAGAATTTCAAAGCTAATATATATATATATATATATATATATATATATATATATATATATATATATATATATATATATATATATATATATATATATATATGAGAGTGATGCGTGATGATCGTTTATACCTAATTATATATTTATATATATATATATATATATATATATATATATATATATATATATATATATATATATATATATATATATATATATATATATATATATATATATATATATATATATATATATATATATATTGTTAAATCAAACGATATTATTGGTTTCCAGTTTTAATATAAGAACAAATAATCATACTCAACAACAAACATATACTCGAAACAATAAGCAAGCAACCGGCGTATTTGCTGCCGTCTTACAATCTACCTCAATACGCAATACCAATCTAATAATCCTGACTGTGGTCATATATGTATATATATATATACCGGGTGTCAAAAAAGTCCCTGGACGGTCAAATATTTAGAAAAATATGCGTCGTATCGGAAAACAAAAAAATAGGGGTTCAATATTTTTGAAAAAACTATTCAGATATACCAAACTCAACCCCCCCACTCCACCCACTGGGGCGGGGGTGGGGAAGCCCAGAAGCAAGAAGAGAAGGAAGACGTGTTCGAGCACAAGTTCCTGCTCCTGCGAACCTGAGGGAGCTTAGTGCAGCTGTCGTACAAGCATGGGATGAATGTAACTAAGGTGCCATTCGTCATTTATTTGAGAGGATGCCAAGACGCATGGAAGCTGTAATTCTTGCTCGGGGAGGTAATACAAGATATTAACTGTTATTTTAAAGTTTATTTTGTTGTTAATTTTAAAATATTGTTACATTCATTATCGAGAAGTTTTGTATGTTGGTTCTTTGTTTGTGACGTTAAAAGTTAATGTTAATTATAAATTGAAAAACTACGTCATTATTTTAATTAATCATATCTTCCCAATTAATAGAGATATTGACATGAATTAAAAAATTAATTGTTAAGAAGAGACTACGATAAAGTTCTGCAACAAAATTTTCATGTTTTTATTGCTTCCACTTAACACAGAGTGTTGCAAACTTTATGCAGAAATCCAATGTAATTGGTACACCTTGTATATGGTCAAAATTTAAAATTGAGCTGAAATTCAGTAGCACATCTACATTCCGCACGAACAAACCTACAATTTCATAAAAATGTATAATCATGTAAATCGAGCCTATAGTTAGGAAAATATTTTCAAATGAATTTTTGGTAAATTTTAGATGGATCGAATTTTGTGCCTCTGAGTATATACCATTGGATACGGAATCTTAGACTCTATGGAAAATGTATCTCGAAGTTTTGAGAAAATCGCAAAAAAACAAAAAAAATGTACCTTTGACGTTAGTTTTGGCTTAATTTGGATCGGGGATCACTGGGCACTTTTTTTAGACATAATAAGTACAACCTAGGGATCACAATCACGCTAAAATCAGCTTGTCCCAAATTTGTTTTAGTCCGATCGACTATTTTTACTGGCGTAAGTATCTAATTGGTGAATATGTTGATTTGTTCATACTACTGACTGCACAAACTTGTTAAGAATATTTACTCTCAACTAAAATGCCTTAGTGGGAAATATTATCTAAATAATTGGGACCCGATATACATACTACATAGGTACGCACATTTTGATAATCCTTGTCTGGAAATAGTCCTTCCAAGCGAATATTTCTCAGACGTCTTGTTTTTGTTTGATCAGGATGATTCCATGGCCAATATACATCAACATCCGTCATGACCTGTTGCTATAAAGATAAATATATTACGAGGGAAATTAATGAAATAAGAAATTAAGCGTTTCGATATGATTTTACCCATGCTGCCATGTGTCCCGAAACAAAGTTCAAGTAAAATACTATATATAGTTGCAATATCAGAGACATAGGCAAGGGAGCTTTCATTTATAAAATTCGTGTTTCTAAACAGGATAATATATGAAGATAATATATGAAGTTAATATATGAAGAATATAATATATGATGAAAATTTCCAGGCATGATTCTTTCCAGGCAAGTTCCAGGCATGATTCTTTAAGTTGTCATTTATTATCATCAGAATATGCATATGATACAAAGGCATACTGGGTAAATTCACGTCCGAAAAATCTGTCACTACCTCTCGGTCTATTATATTGAAGTACAAAATGTAATAAACCCTTTTCAATATGTGTGATAATCTGTATATATAAAATTGATCGATTTCACTACATGTAAGTATTTGAAGGTTGTACGTAATAGGGAAGGGTTGGTAAATGACAAATACCTCCGGAGGTACAGTCAGATTTGCCCTATATTTTTATGAACAGCGACCAAAGTCGGAAAAATCAGTTTTCAGGTTGAAATTTTCACAGATATACAATTTATGCAATGAGTATGAAATCCTAGCTCAAATTGGATCGTTAATCAAACTTTACAATAGCTCGGCTTCTAGAAAACATAGAAATATTGAAAACTTGCTAATTTTTATTACCCTGGAAAATTGGGAAATATATATATATATATATATATATATATATATATATATATATATATATATATATATATATATATATATATATATATATATATATATATATATATATATATATATATATATATATATATATATATATATATATATATATATATATATATTTATCATCTTGTTTCTTTGCTATATTTATTTAATTTTAGGGTTTAGGTTTATCTTGGGATGGTAGCAATAAAATGACTGATTATATTACTTAACGTTTCGGTCCCTTTTTTGGGCCTTTTTCAAAAAAGTATTTTATTTATGACATATTTGACACAGGCAAAAATGACAGTTTCAATTAATTTATAAGGTTACTGAGTGTTCGAATAGTATCATAGGGAAGAACAGTCAACTTATTTAATATTTTTATATTAACAAATTGCAGATTGTAGAAAGATGTTCTGTATCTTTTTTGTTCTTAAGGGCATTAGGATTTTTTGAATATAAATTGATTCCATAACTAGCCGTGTTTTAAAATTTTGTTCTTTATTAATAACTTTAGTATTTTCGTAATTAAATTGATGACCTATTATAGTACAATGTTTTTTTAGAGCCGTAATATTAGCTGAATATTTGTGACCTTTTAAACGTTCTTCAAAAAGTTGCATTGTTTGACCAATGTAGACTTAATCACATTGTTTACATGGAATTTCGTATATACAGTGTGTAGTTTTTGAAGTGGATTTTTGTCTTTTAATGTTGTATAAAGGAATTTTAAGTTGTTTGTATTTTTGTGTGCTATAAAAACATATGATAATCATTCATATTGTTACGTTTTTACCGAAACTCGATATTATATGGGATAATTAATTTCACTCACTCAACTTAAAAACTATTTATTTATTATAACTAAGCACTAATTTATAATAAAACTATGTATATTATTTATTTCTATTCTTACACTACTTGGGTATATTTATAATGATTTATTTCCACTTTAAACTTTTCTCTTACACGCGTGGCACGGATATTTATTTAGCACTCCCCTCCCGATCGCCGGAATCAGCTTATATTCCTGTTTTTATCGTTCTGGTCGCTTCGGGACCTTGCTATAAGTCTTCCCGAAACCAAATCGAATCTCGCAGGTATAATTCTAGATCGCCCAGTATCCCTGCCGCAGGTAGGCCACTGTTTACTTAAGCGCGCTCCCTTCGAGCCTATTTTTAGATATCCAGTGGTGGCGTATTTGTAGGCCATAATCGTTACAATATGTTTTTAAAATGTTTGAAATATTTTCTGATAGTTGTGGTATAGATATGGTAAGGCAATATAAGTTTGATGAGCATTAGTTGCATTGATTAGTGGTGGTAGAGAGTTGTAGTATTTGTAAATTCTCTTTTTGAAAATTTTGTTGATTAGAGAAAAAGGATAGTTATTATTTATTAAAACATTTTTTGCTTTTTCTATGCATTCTTTTCTAAAAATGGCAGACGTTAGTTTTATTGATCTGTCTGCAATAGCACTTATTACAGTTTTTTATTGTCGTAAGGGTTTTTTGAGTTGAAATTGGTATATCTACCAGACCATGTTGTTTTATATTCCATCTTCTTAATATTTCAGTTTTATTTTTTTTAAAAGTTAAGTCTAAGAAATGTATAGTATTTTCTGAATCGTTTTCAATTGTAAATTGTATTTTTGGATAATAACTATTAATTTATTTAGGATAGAATTCTTATGTTCAGTTGGAAATGCAATTATGCAATCATCAACATAACGTTTGAAAATAGTTATTTTTGTATTAAGTGCGTAAAAAGAGTTTTTTTTAATGGCACATGAGAGTGTTCATTTTCTCAAAAATTCGAATCGAATGTGCCATGAAAACACGAATTTTATACACGAAATACAAACAACAATTTTTGTACAACTGTTAATGTGAATTTACATCGTCTGAAATATATTAAAAATAAATACTTCCAATACATCTTGACGTAGTTTTTTGTCACGATAAGTTATCGCTTTTAAACGACTGTTGTCTTGAAAATATTATTCAATGTTTTTAGTAAAATCGCATTCAAAAATTTTTCCTGTCTAAAGAAAATAAGTCCAAAATAACTAAATAATACTTCTCTTTTCCATACATGTTATCCTTAATGTTATCAATACTTCCAATACAATTTCACAGCATCCAGTGGTCTCTGTGTCGTTACGTTACTATAGAAAAGGTTTATTGGCACGCCGTGTGTTTGACTGTTTGAATATGTTTGCTCGTAGTTGCTTCAATTTCAAGTTATTTTCAAGAAGATGAATGTTGATTATGATAGTAGTAGTGATACCTTATCAGATATATCTGAGAAAGCAAATGCAATAGTATCTAATATGTTACCGGCCAAATCCAAGTTAGTATATGAGAAAACATATGACCAATTTCGTGAATGGTGCGACAAGAAACATGTAAAAAAGGTTTCTGAAAATGTGCTATATGCTATTTTGAGGAAAAATCTAAATTATGAAACCTTCTACGTTATAAAGTGTCTACTCAATGTTGAAAAGTACATTGAATGTTAAGGAAAATATTGATATAAGGAACTTTTCAAAATTGGCCCCGCTCATTAAGAACAAAAGCGTCGGATACTGAGGAAAGAAATCTAAAGTTTTATCAAGAGATGATATCAATAAATTTATTCAAGATGCTGATAATGAAACAAATTTACTTTATAAGGTACAGATATAATCATAATTTTGTAAGGTTAGTAGTAATTTCAATGTTTTTTATTTGTAGGTTGTCCTAATTTTGGGTATCAGCGGTGCTTGTAGCCGTGAAGAATTATTACATATAACTATTGATGCCATTGAAGATGCTGGATCTATATTCATTGTTAAAATACCTGAAGACCTATTGCGCAAGAACTTTTACTGTTTCAAATTCTGATTATATTGAGATATGCCGCAAGTATAGAGCACTACGGCTGCCTCATACAAACACTAACTGATTATTTTTAAAATATTCGGGAGGAAAATGTATTAATCAACATGTGGGGGTAAATAAAATAGGAGAAATTCCCAGCTTGATTGCAAAATAGCTTGAATAGCATTTATAAGAGCTACATAGGTCACTGTTTCAGGAAAAGCTCTGTAACTCTTCTGGCCAATGCAGGGGGCAACATTACATCCATAAAACATCACGGTGGCTGGAAATCTGCCTCCGTAGCAGAAGCATATATAGAAGATAGTTTGAATAACAAAATTGAGATTTCTAACAAAATATTGCATTGTCCATCCTCTTCCAAACAAATTAAAATATCTGATAAAATTTTGGAAACAACTCTTCAATAAATATGTAACGTTTCTGATCAGCAGCAACATGGAACATCTTCGGGATTTTATGTTGGAAGTAATTGTGCAAACTTTACTATCAATTATTATTCCAATAAATGAAATTGTTTTATGATGAATAATCAATTAGTAATTGACTCTGCTAAAAATAAATCCTTCAAAAAGTAATATTTCATGTTTATTTTGTGAATTATTTTGGCAGTGAAAAAAAGTCTTTTTTCACGGTGACAAAAAGTAAATATTTACGCATTAATAGAGATGCAGAAATGTCAAGTTTTTTTGACAGTTGTACATAGTATTTTATAGTTTAATGTTGGAATTATGTTTTTTTCCTAAATCTTCTAGTACCGACTAATTGGTGAACCCATTGCACAGTCATATGTTTGTTTGTACTATGTATTGTTGCATTGAAAAAATGGGCAATTTAATTACTATTCTAAAACCAGATAAATCAAACAAGACTGTAATCATGAACACAAGTGATTACAAAGAAAAAATTAATCATATGCTAAATGATAATACAACATATCAACGTTTGAGAAATAATCCAACAAAAAAATATCAAACTAAAAATAATAATTTAATAAAAAAATGGGAAACTTAAGAAAAATATATCACAAAAGATATAGCTAATACTTTAAAAATTAATAATTCTTGTAACGCAAACGCTTCGTTACCGATCTACACGATATGCTGAAAATTAATCAAGAAAAACAGTAAAAATTAGATTTCTCCAAAACAGCTTGAGATATTATAATGAAATTTAAGGCATATCAATAGCTATGGGGGTCGCATACTGTGCATTACCAATCGATTCTTAGGCTTACCAGTGGCGCGCGTATTGGCACGTCACCGGCTATTTTTGAAGACATAGATATGACGCCGCTGATTTCTATAAATATAAAAATTGCTTTTGAATTGCTTGTGCAATTATGAAAAATAAAACTTTCTTCAGATTTTATCGTTCATCGCACTGTTTTTTATTAAAGAAAATAAGACTATTTTAATGCACGTCCATTTATCATACTAAAATATTTTTTACATATTCAAGGGTTTGATAAAAGGGCAAAAACAAGTATTTTACGATAAGTATCATCATTTTCTTACCAAAAATTACAAAAACTGTAAAGTGAAATATAATTTTTCCTGTTCTTTTTAATAAAATTCCACATTTTGTAGATCAGTAACGAAGCGTTTGCGGAACTATGATTATAAGAACTTTGTTTCATAAAATGATCGAGGCCATAAAACACCCTTTTTTAAACACCCTGTATGTATATGTAAATAGATATAAATACCTTATATCACAACTGTTTTCCAGCTTTCCTCCTTCCACGTTTTAACTCGGATTCCTGGATAGATTTACCAGGTAATAATACTTTATTTCCAATATACATGTAGGTACTCTTATAGATACTCTTTGCCATACAATCCCATATAACCTGCGAATATCAATAGTGCTTCAGACATGGCATTATCGGCAGTCGACTAACAAATCGCAATGCATGATGATGCTACCTACCCCCAAATGTTGTATCAGAATGGATAGATTCGTGACATTATCTAATAAATATAAATAATATATCATGCAGATACTTCAGTAAATTTCGCTTTATTAATAGCATTTCTAAATATAAACGCAGCTCAATAGATCATAGATCAATGAACACTGTACTTATATAGATTGCCCCGGGATGGTAACATACCCAAACTTAAAATATACCTGTAGACCTATTACACCACAAATATACCACATCTCTTTTAAATATAATTCCCTTACCTTTTTATAAAAACTCCTTTATTAATATTAATTATCTCTATTAATGCATGATCTCTTTACTGATAAACAATTTTGGTGAAACATATCAACATAAAATTAAAGATCCAGATCAAGATAACGCGTGTGACAAATCTGTCACTGTCCAGCTTATAATTTATGTACTTTGTTATCTAAAGTAAAACTTCAAATAAACGTAAATAAAGAAATATTACCCCGCAAGACGTGGCAGTGGCTGTAGCATCCATACACTTTCTATTAGAAAAATATAAGTAACGCGCTACTTGGTCTCGCTGATATTGGCCTTAGGTAGGCCAATATCAGCGAGACCAAGGAGGAGAATCATGGAGAAAACAAAACACAAATCAGCTGACACTAATTAATAAATAATTGAATTTGTATTAGTTCCGAAAAATGTAAAATAATATTTCGTTGTATTATTTAAAAAAATATATTTTTATTAATAATACAACACTCGGAGTAGTTTCCACAAATACCAAAACACTTTCACTTCGCTCGACGCGTGTTTCGACAACCAAGTTGGCATCATCCGGAGACTATTAAAACTAATCTTAAACTACAAAATTAACCATATTTATACTATTTTCATGGTGGCGTCACTAATGATATCGCCGTGATCGGTTGCTAAGCAACGCGTAAAGCGTGCTATACGGTATAGGTCCCTTGTCGCTATTCATACTACTTTTACATTTTACAATTTCTATGCTCTCAAATGCATCCAACTGTCTATTATTGGTCACATTTCTAACTAATCTTAAATTACTAATATCTATTCTATGATTGTTGTCAAAAGCATGTTGTGCAACACTAGTTCTTCCATATTTTAGATGAGCCATATTCCATATTTAGATATGCTCTTTAAATCAGGTGTCAATTGATCGTCTCGTTTGTCCAACATATTTTCGATCACAATAATTACAACTAATTTCGTAAATCCCAGACCTTTCATTTGGAACAATTTTATCCTTTGGATTGTCTAAAAGTTGTTGTAATTTATTACTCGACGAATGAATCGCTGTTATACCCACGTTTTTGAAGACCTTAGACAAACCACGAGTAAACCGGGTTTCGTATGGGATGGATACATATTTTGGAGTCTCTATATCCTTTTGAAAGGTCGTAGAATTACGAAGTGTGTCCTTAAATTTACGCTTCCTAATTAGTTTTTCAACTATATCTGTAGGATAACCATTACTCACAGCTATATCTTTAATTAATACTTTTTCTTTTACAAACCTCTCATTACTGAGAGGGAAACTTAGTAAACGATGGACAAGAAAATTAAAACTTGCCATTTTATGTTGATAGCAGTGGTGAGAGTCATTAGGGATATATCTGATCGTACTGGTATCTATTCTATATATATATATCAAATTCTAACCTATTGTCACTATTTTTAATTACTAATACATCCAAAAATGGAAGTTTTCCATTATTTCCTAGTTCATATGTAAACTTTACAGAAGTGAAACGACTATTTAATTTGGAAATTAAGTTTTCTACATCCGCAATCTTTGTGTCAAACACGGCAAAAATGTCATCCACATACCTAAGCCAAATCCTAGGAAAATACTCGAATTCTTCTTTTGCTTCAGTTTCAAATCGAGTTACCCATTACGGTTCCTTCATGTTGTTCATAGAACGTGTCATTGAAACGGAAGCAATTTTGTTTCATGCAAAGTTTTGTAAGGTTTATAATATATTCTTCTATTACTTCTTTTCTATAGTTGTTTAATTCGAGTAAATCCTCAAGATAGTCCAAGGTCTGTGGAATTGGTACACTAGGAAATAATGAACAAACATCAAAGGAAATCAAAATTTCACCCTCTTGCAATTGAATATTCTTGACCTTATCAATGAAATCATTCGAATTTTTAACTGAAAAACTAGGCTGTGCAATGGGCAAACTTTCAAATTCCTTAGTCAACCATTTTGATAAGTGGTAAGTCGGAGATCCAATAGACGACACTATTGGACGCACCGACTTCCCTGCCTTATGAATTTTTGGTAGACAATACAATCTAGGTACAGTAGGGTTAGATACACGTAACCTTTTCTTAACAGGTGGAGTAATAAGGTTGTTACATGATTTGAGGACATTTTTTATTTCAGTGGTCATTCTTAGTAAAGGGTTTCTAGTTGTTTATAAGGACCATTACTAATTAGGTTGTTTACCCGTTCATAATAGTCCTCTTTATCTAAAATAACAACCTTATTACCTTTATTAGCTTTTAAATAAAAACAGTCTTTTTCGCGTAATCTTTTGATAGTCTTTCTAGGATTCTTTGAGCATGACTTTCTATTGTCTACGTTATTCATTATATTTTAAGAAATTTGGTTCCTGCAAGCCACTCTGACGAGACCCTTGGATGAATCAGGCAGATATTGAATTGAACTTTCAATCCCTGCCACATCATCCAAAATCTCATCAGAAGGGGCTACAGCAAAGTTTAAACCCTTGTTTAGAAGGTCAAGTTCTTCTTTATCAAAAGAGTGTAAAAAATGTTCCGACGAACATTTTTTGGTACATTAGTAGTCAATTTTTTAAAATTTTTTATTATGTGAAGACATTTTTTTGATAAATTTCGCGTTGATTGATAAAATCCAGTATTATCCAGTACCTATCCAGTATTAATGATACAGTTAAATGATATTTCAGTATTGAAAATACTTCTACTACGACAAGTTGGTTTTTCCTCCTCCATTCAGCTATTCGCACGTCAAGCCCGCTCAGGAATGCCTACACGGCTATGTCATACTAGTAGTGTCAATAATAGAGTATGTGAAACATTTTGATCGAAAATTTTTTGTGATTTAACGCGACCCCATGGAAAATGTTTGTTCTGGTGAATAAAACAAAAGCCTAAAATTTCTACCACCTAAATTGACCGCAACCCCTTTTTTTCGCCATTATTGGGTATTTTGGACATTTTTAGGGGAAGTTCGTCAAAAAAAATGCTATGGCCAGTTGTATTGGGAATTAAGAAACCAAACTGGAACCCTTTTATTGTCAATGTTTAAGGAACCCCCAGTTCAAATTTCAAGTTAATCCGACCTCCCCTCCTCGCAGTAGATATTTCTGCATCTCTATTAAAGCATCTCATGATGGGTTGACATAGGTTAACATTTTTTGTTCTAAATTTTGAATAATATCATGGCAAACCGCAAACAGGTTGTTAGTTTGAACGGTAACATATCTCATGTTCTACCTATCTCTTCGGGCGTACCCCAAGGGTCAGTTTTAGGACCAATATTATTCCTAATTTATACAGCTGACATTATTTCTTGTGTAAATCATACTAAAATTCAGTTATATGCGGACGATACACAGTTATCACACTCATTTCATCCTCGTGATATTGATTTATCTTGCAAAAAAATAAATTCTGATTTACAGTCACTTCTGAATTATTCGAAAAACAACAATTTAATGCTTAATCCTCAGAAATGTGTCGTCATTTGTTATACTAGTCATAGAGTAAAATGTCAAGTGGAATTAAACCTTAAACTAACCTTAGAGAACCTCTTGTTACTAAATCCAAAAACCTTGGTTTGACTTTTGAAAATAATATGCGTTTCGAAGAACATGTCTCTTTAATACTAAAAAAATGTTACATAGCTTTAAAATTATTATATAATAATGTTTCCATTTTGAATTTCAAACTTAGAAAACAATTGTGTGAGTATCTCGTTAATAGTCCAGGGCTGTCGGTAATTTTGTGGTATGTGGGTTGGGTATATGGGTGTTGGTATTCCTAGTTGGATGAACCTGCATAGTATTAACTTGAGTAAAGATGTTTTCATTTTACAGATGTTTTCTAGCTTTGGCCAAACTTTTCTACACACGAATTAGGGCTACTCGTGGTCTAAGAAAAGTGAGTGCACGATCTTGGTTCTTCAAGGGCGTATGTAAACGAGTTACAAGTGCAAAGCCACACGATGTTTTCTTTGTTTCGGAAAGGGTGGATATAGCGATTATAGTCCGCAATTTCCGGTTAATAGAAATTTCTACGAAACTACAATGAGTCGTTTTCTTTCTTTGTTCTCTCTTGAACTGGGCTTATTGCTTCTTAAATCTAACTTACATCTAGGGTGTCGGTGAAGAGACTAGGCGATACTAGATATCCTGGGTCGATTCCCCTCTTCGTGACGTGAACTCGATGATCGGCTTTTCTTAAATACCTGGCCTGATTGCCCAGTAATTACAACGATTGTAATTGGTAATTAAGATGTGACTTTTCCCTCACTTCTCATTCAGCTACTCTGTGTTCACTGAACTGGAAACTTTCTTCTGGTGTAGGATCTTCGGTAATTTAAGAATTGAAATTTACAATAATCAGCGATTGATTACTTTATACCATCCTACCGACTGCGCCAATTTCGATTCGGGTCGAGCGAAACAAATTTTTTAAAAAAGAAAAATTTTATTTCCAGAGACAAACTAACAGTTACAAGTTTGAGCAAAAAGTGTTTTACAAAGGCATGAAAGCTTATTTATAACGTCGGTGTTATCTATTCCTGACTTTGCAGTCTGCACTATGCATTGTATTATTATAAGACTAGCTTACAATATGGGATCGTAACCAGCCTGTCAGCAGTGCCAGCTAATCGCTCTCCACTTACGTCACGGTACCGTGCGCAATAGCATATCTTTCTTTCCTTGTATCATGATTGCTGTCATTGAAGAATACAGATGAGAGCGCTTCACGCGGCACTCCATTTGTGGACTGAAAATATTCCACCGCCACGTGAGATGTAGATGACAGTTGAGAAATGTATTTTTACCTTTACGTGCTTCCGTTGTAACTAAATTTTCGAGTGTCAGTCATAAACACCTGATGTTAATGATATAAATCCAGAACTAAAACCCGTGCTCTACAGAGCCTCATTCCACGAACTTTTTTTTACGACTGACAATATTTCCACCACATGTTGAACGACTGGTAATTGCATTTTCCGATTAGGTAGTTGAGTTAGTCGTAAACTTATCATAAAAAAATATCTAAAATTTTTCGGAAAATCGGAGTGCCCATCCGCCCTATTGAATAAGACCGGCAGACGAAATTTGTGTCGTTCAAAGCCGTTGTGTAGTTCAGTATGCGTAAACTTATGATACGTTCGAGAAGTGACACGGGCTCTTGGTCTAATAGTGCCGATAGCAGTTCCAGTGGTAATGAGAGTGAGAGTGACAGTGAATAATGTGGAATAGTATGATAACCTGATTCTTTCATTCTGAACTATCACAAGTACATTTAAAACAATGTTAATAACTTGGATATTTTATTTAATTTTTTTATTCTGCCCCCTCTAAAATGATACGCCTATGGAATTTCGTTCCCTTCGCCCCTCATCTCCCTGAGCCGTCCATCTGCTGGTGATGAATCACTCCACACTATTTCGGAACCAGGGTATAGGTACTTGGAAGTAAAAAGTAAAATTTATAGCATTATCGCTCACACAAGGTCTATACTATACCAATTAAATTTTCAGCATTTCAGATGGTTTCAGACGTCCATGAAACAGACGTCCATGAAAATATTTCATAAAACTGTAGTATATGTATTTTAATTATTATTACATTACGTTTACAATTATATTTATCATCGTAATTGATAATCTTATCTATCATGATATAAAATGTATTGGTATTATAAAAGTTTTAGTCAGTATGAATTTTCCAATCAAAAAATGAATCTTATTTTTTTGTCTCTAAAGGAGCTGATGGCGCTGATGAATATCCAGGTAACGTAGAATATGGTGGTGGCGCCTGCCCATGAAACTGACTAGGGCTTTCTATTAGAACGTTGCTACCTTCTACACTCACTGGATGCTGCGCATATTGAATATAACCCAAGATTGTCGGTACCATGATTTTTAGGTTTGTATGCCAGCCTGGAAGTGTGCAGGTTACCTAAAAGCAATAATAATAGGTACAAACAAGCGAAAAACGAATATATAAAACGTGAAACATTCTGTAGGATACTCCAAGTAGTTTCGGGTATTTAATATAATAAACGAAGTAGGTATGCAGCTAGAACTAGTAAGTCTCAAATAAGTTACGAATTTTTGAATTAGGGTCAGTGGCGGCTCGTGACTAAAGCATCATGTAGGACAGACAACTTTAATCGTACTACTGGATAGGGCTGGAAACAGGAAAACTGTTTGTGGAAACTACTCAGAGTGTTATAGTTACATCAAAGGTTCCAGCCCTATCCAGTAGTAAGATGACTTCACGGTCAACGGAACTGAATCTCTATCGTAAGTACAGGACTAAAATTAGGTTACTAGGTTCTGATATCTGGTTTCTAAAATCCTGTAAACGTCATTCTGTTTTTCCGAGTTTCATTCAAGTTAAAATTCCAAATTGTTCGCATATTTCAACTAAGGTTGCTTTATTTGCAAAACAAAAATATCTGGATTTAGAAATCAATTATATGTACAGTAAACGGAGTATGCTTGAAATACAAGCATATGATCTTGATATGATATGATGAAGCTTACTTTTAAGTTAAATAATTTAGAATATGAACAATGGTGCGAATATCAGAGGAATATGTTTTTATTAATCAACGCGAAATTTATCAAAAAAATGTCCACAAAATAAAAAATTTAAAAAATTGACTACTAATGTAACAAAAAATGTTCCTCGGAAGGTCGTTAATATTGTGGAAAATCACTCGTCACACTCTTTTGATAAAGATGAACTTGACCTTCTAAACAAGGGTTTAAACTTTGCTGTAGCCCCTTTTGATGAGATTTTGTATGATGTCGTGGCAGGGATTGAAAGTTCAATTCAATATCTGCCTGATTCATCCAAGGGTCTCGTCAGAGCGGCTTGCAGGAACCAAATTTCTAAAAATATAATGAATACTGTATCCAACGAGATAATGGCCTTGCACTCGAGCGAAAATTCGTCTGTTTTGGTCAGATCTCCGCCCCTTAGAACATTAGTTCAACGCCCTCAACGTCTTAATTGGCTCAGCAGGTAGCCAGGGCCGGCGCCTGGGTCCGATACCTACCTGGTACCTAATTATATAAAGTACCTACTACTGCCTACCTATCTACCTGATCACCTACTTACGAATTTATTTCATCGAATGACGGTCCTGCGTAGCTCGTTACAGAGCCCCTCCTCTTTAGTCGCCGATGCGCAAAGCAAGTCCATTCTCTCGTTGGATAGAGTATACGTTATTTATTATATTTTTAGAAATTATATAGAAAGTCATGCTCAAAGAATCCTAGAAAGATTATCAAAAAATTGCGCGAGAAAGACTGTTTTTATTTAAAAGCAGATAAAGGTAATAAGGTTGTTATTTTAGATAAAGAGGACTATTACGAACGGGTAAACAACCTAATTAGTAATGGTCCTTATAAAGAACTTACTAGAAACCCTTTACCAGGAATGACCACTGAAATGAAAAATGTCCTCAAATCATGTAACAACCTTATTACTCCACCTGTTAAGAATAGGTTACGTGTATCTAAACCCTACTGTACCTAGATTGTATTGTCTTCCAAAAATTCATAAGCCAGGGAAGTCGGTGCGTCCAATAGTATCGTCTATTGGATCTCCGACTTACCACTTATCAAAATGGTTGACTAAGGAATTTGAAAGCTTCCCATTGCCCAGCCTAGTTTTTCAGTTAAAAATTCGAATGATTTCATTGATGATTGAAGGTCAAGAATATTGAATTGCAAGGGGGTGAAATTTTGATTTCCTTTGATGTTTGTTCATTATTTCCGAGTGTACCAATTCCACAGACCTTGGACTATCTTGAGGATTTGCTCGAATTAAACAACTATAGAAAAGAAGTAATAGAAGAATATATAAACCTTACAAAACTTTGTATGAAACAAAATTGCTTCCGTTTCAATGACAAGTTCTATGAACAACATGAAGGAACCGCAATGGGTAACTGTTATTGCCATTCATTGCTGATGTCTTCATGAGTCGATTTGAAACTGAAGCAAAAGAAGAATTCGAGTACTTTCCTAGGATTTGGCTGAGGTATGTGGATGACATTTTTGCTGTGTTTGACACTAAGATTGTGGATGTAGAAAACATCATTTCCAAATTAAATAGTCGTTTCACTTCTGTAAAGTTTACATATGAACTAGGAAATAATGGAAAACTTCCATTTTTAGATGTATTAGTAATTCAAAATAGTGACATTAGGTTAGAATTTGATATATATAGAAAATATACCAGTACGATCAGATATATCCCTAATGACTTTCACCACTGCTATCAACATAAAATGGCAAGTTTTAATTTTCTTGTCCATCGTTAAGTTTCCCTCTCAGTAATGAGAGGTTTGAAAAAGAAAAAGTATTAATTAAAGATATAGCTGTGAGTAATGGCTATCCTAGAGATATAGTTGAAAAATAATTAGGAAGCGTAAATTTAAGGACGCACTTCGTAATTCTACGACCTTTCAAAAGGATATAGAGACTCCAAAATATGTATCCATCCCGTACGAACCCCCTGTTTACTCGTGGTTTGAGTGAGGTCTTCAAAAACGTGGGTATAACAGCGATTCATTCATCGAGTAATAAATTACAACAACTTTTAGACAATCCAAAGGATAAAATTGTTCCAAATGAATGGTCCGGGATTTACGAAATTAGTTGTAATGAGTGTGATCGAAAATATGTTGGGCAAACGAGACGATCAATTAGCACCAGATTTAAAGAGCATATGGCTCATCTAAAATATGGAAGAACAGATAAGTCTAGTGTTGCACAACATGCTTTTGACAACAATCATAGAATAGATAGTAGTAATTTAAGATTAGTGAGAAATGTGACCAATAATAAACAATTGGATGCATTTGAGAGCATAGAAATGGTAAAATATAAAAGTAGTATGAATAGCGACAAGGGACCTATACCGTACAGCCCGCTTTACGCGTTGCTTAGCAACTAATCATTGAAGCGTGAATAATGATTTCACTATAAAGAGTATAAATAGAGTAGATTTTTAGTTTAAGATTAGTTTTAATCGTCTCCGGATGATGCCAACTTGGTTGGCGAAACGCGCGTCGAGCGAAGTGAAAGTTTTTTGGTGTTTGTGGAAACTACTCAGAGTGTTAAATTTAATCTTGACATTAAATTTGGTACGCGAAGCATTAATGGCGCAGGCGAAAATTTTTCAAATTTTCAAGGTCACGCGTTTTCCTGGCTCTTCAGAATTTCAATGAAAAATCCATTTACAAAAAATTACAGGGTTTCACATACATGATTATTGGAAAAAGTACAAACTTTTTTGAAATAATATTTATTCACGAGTTAATAATATTTATTCACGAGTTATAAATAAATTGAAATAAACAGAATATATTTTTTTAGATTGTTAAATATTTTTTATAAACCAATAGGTATTTCGTTTGTCAAATTTACGATCAATCATTCAACGAATTTTAATTTTCCTTGCCGTATTTTGATTTTTTTAATTAACTCTTTGTTAATTAACTGTTTGTCGATTTATTTTTGGAACCTTTTCTTGAATTTTTTATATGAGCAGTTTGTGAGTTTGAAAAAAAAATAGCTCGTAGGTATATCAGAACGTTCCAAAAATAAACAGTCCAGCAAGAACCAACGGGAAGGTCAGAGTTCAGAAAAAAATCACTACGGATACAACTACATTAATACTTTCAATTATATAATTTTTAATGGTTTTCGACAGACCACTAAAAACAATAGATTCATCCAAAAATTCTTTGAATTTATTATCATATTTGGAAAGTAGACCTGCAAGCTGGCGAAAACTACTTTGATTGATAGAATCCGATGTTTCATTACGACCTCTAAATGATTGTTCTTGACTTGCTAAATAAATTACCATGTCAATTAAGCGTTTCATGATTTCCCTTTTTTCTTCTAAAGTTTTGTTGTTTCAGAATAATTTCCCGATAAGCGGAATTAAGAAAAGTCTGAATGTTTTGTTTTCCCAGTACTTTAAATTTTAATGTCGAGTATGTGTGTTCCTCAGATCGCCCATGTTTTTTAAAGATTCATTAATATGTTTTAAATCAAAATATCCTGTCGAATTCCACGGAGTTCGAGTACGTCCGTTAAACAATAAATAATGCCAGCAAAATAATTTATTTCTGATTTCGCTGCCTGTTAGCCATTCATATTTACTGTACCAATTGATATTAAAAGCTCTATTATTCTTTCCTTGGTGATCTAAACTGAAAAAAGAAAACTCAAAACAGTGAAATCTGGATACTTAATCATATGACTTTGTAACACCAATCACCAATTAGGGGCTGAAGATGAAGGGCAAGAATCGTGGACGTTACATCACTCAAACCGACCCACCCGATGGGCGAGCCCGTAGCATAATATACAAAATAATGCACGAAACAGGTGCGCCTGCACTGCATTCCTGTGCAAGTCGGTATACGAAGTCTGTTTTAATAAAAAATCAAAAAATATATTTCCCACTACTTGATTGATGGGGTATCGTCTTCGGGTAACTTATTAGTTTTATTACTTGTTAGATTAGACATTAGGTATTACTACATAGGTACATAATTATATAAAAATCATAGCTGAAAAGCTAAAGAATAAAGGGTTATATTATTTTCGTATTATACAGTTCATTCAATATGTATGTATAGTTAACTGACCCCATATAAGATACCGCGCAGTTGCCACATGTAATTCTCAATTTTCTCAGTATTCAATTAAAATATCAAATTCCACAATACTATATTAAAGTTGTATATATTATTTATGAATGTTATTAAATAATAATTGTGCACACAATAGTATATTATAGGCCAAGATGTTACGCTTTTACATTTATTTTCGTCTACTTTAAATATGACAATTACGTAAACATCTATTTTTATAGTTAAAAGCGGCAACGCCGATCCACGACCTTTCCAATAACGAATATTCGAGCAGTATATCTCTTTTTAACTTATTGGAATCGTATCTCTCGGATCGGGATCTGATTCTCGGATCGAATAGGATCAGGTTCGCATATCTTACAGTGGCGTGTTCGCGGGAATTGCTAATATATTATTTATATACCTACCTATGTACGTATACATCGCTACGAGAGTTGAAATAAAAGAGTATGGCGGTTAGCAAACATGTTTGTTCGTTTCTTATGAAACCTGAAAAACGTAGATTTCCACCAGACCTCGCTTTATTTACGAGATAGGATAGGCTAGTCATGTTAAAAAAATTTAAGGAAAATATTATTTGACGGCAAAAATGGATAGTGGGTGTTAGAGCAGAGCCGACTTTAACAAAAAAAAAGGTGATTTATGGGCTGCTCGAAGTAGGTACTGACGTGTACTGAGGTAGGTAGGTACCTATTACATCTTCCACTTAAGACATTTCTCAAATAATTTTATCCAAAAAATATTCCAGTGCTTGAGGCCGCTAGGTTATAAATGCTAAATGCAATGATATAAGTTAGGTTTTTTATTGGGATTTACAAAACTGAAAACGCTCTCTGGTTTATTACATAAGTAGGCATTGTCCATTGACTTTATTTTTATGTAGGTACCTACCATCCTAGATCACAAATTAATAATTTACATGAGTAAAATTAAAAGTTCTATAGACTGTTTATAAAATTACAACCGTGTACCTAGCCTAGCCTAGCCACGAAAGAAAGGAAAATTTTCAATGACTGTAAAATACCTCAAGGTCAGTTTCTAATTTTGATTGGCTGTAAAAAGTATGTGTATTGGAAATCGCTTTGCGATGAGAAGCTGGTAGGTAGGTATGTATTGCATTTGTAATGATTTTTAAAAATGTTGAATTTAGTCTCGGTTTAGTTATGTAGGTACCTATTAACAAACAAGCTCTGATCTTTGTCAAAGCTTGTCTGTTAATAATCTTTGTCTTTGTTGAGTGTTAACGATTTGGTAGATTAGGTAGGTACCTACTTACACAATAAATATGATTGTATTTCAATCGCAAGTATATTTATTTTATTTTTCCGTTTTAAAGTTTATTTTTCTCGACTACTTAGCTGTTTTGTACATATTTATTTTTGTTACTTGTGGGAAATATGGTTACTGGCGAACCACCCACTAAAAAATGGTAACGCGCTGAAAGCAATACTTCATGAGTGGTGTGGAAACTTGTATTCAATATCAGCTGTGGTGTTGAAAATATGCATATTCTTTTTTAAAAAAAAATGTCTACGCCAATGAAAAACATTGTGTAGGTCGGGGTTGCCGGTCGCTCTACTATACATACATATTGTACGAACTGTAGGATATATGCAAAATAATTAGTTTCCTACACGCCTAACCTATAGGTAGGTTATAATAAATAGGTAGGTACTTCGATTAATTGGTTTTTAACAAATATTAGATACCGTGGTTCTAATACTAGATAAAATTTTAAATCCCCTACAATTTAGGGGTAATTATAATAATAAAGTTTTTATTATTATAATTACGTATCACTTCAATTGTACGGGATTTAAAATTTCATCTAGTATTTCATCTAGAACCGAGGTATTTAATATTTATTATTAGGTTTTAAAAAATTATTAGTTCAGCAAATAGTTACTTTGCCGCTTCAGAAATGTGACGGCCGACCGGCGCGAGTGCAAGCTACGGGCATTACGGGCAAGCCCATCTCAAACTGTCTCAGGGTGGATACAACCTAGGCATACGTTTACTGTTTGGCTCGTACAATCGTCGCCGCGTATACCTCGAACGTATATCGCAAATTAATACAGGCATGCTTGTCATCTACGGGCTTGCCCATAGCGATGATTAGCAAGTCTCCCTCGCGCTATGGGCAAACAGATCGTACCTACCTATTACTAATTTATTTCGGGTGCGTAACGCGCAAAATTTAAATCGGAATGTGATTACTGATTAATAATATACTTTTTACTTATAATCTTACTTAAGACTTAAAATCTGTTATGCTATTGTGTTAAAACATATTGAACATTCTACATGATAATTGAAAAATGTATTTGAATATTGTTTTTTCTTTTATATTTATACTTTAAATCCTAGGGTGGGCACTGTCCACCCTGCCGATCTCGAGGAGCCGCCACTGATTAGGATTAGGTTGGGATAAGGATCATGTTATTAAAGTTAGTTAGGATGAGGTTAGGATTTACGAATGTATTGTAGACTAGCTGTTACCCGCGACTTTAAGAGTGCGCAAATTTAAGACAGCAATAGCCCGGTCGCGCGTTCGGAGCTCGCGTGACCGGCAACCTTTGTGATATTAAGTCGTGGGAGAGACAAGCGGTGGGACCGGCGGTGGATGCGCATTACTGGACCTAGCTCGCGCATTACTGGACACTGCTACTTTCTTACTCGAAGTTCGAAGATTATTACTCGAAGCAAGTAAAAATACTGGGGAGATTTACGTTAATAATTAATTACTTATTAATTTTATACGTATATTTCCCTATTCGAATCGGATTTTGTTCACAATTTCGTGGATTTTTCGCGCGGAACCCTAATTCTTTTTCAATAATTAAAATAAAAGTAGACTTCTGTTTGTAACATCGAAATATGAGACATTAAAAAATTTCAAAGGATACCCACATTTGTCGCAATGGTAGATTGGGGCAATATAACTTTTCTTACAGAAAGCTAAAGTCATCACTATAAAGGCGCGTTCATTCGCCTTACAGAACCCCTCAAAATAATAAATTAAATTAAAGAATAACTGTTACTTCTATTTCAAGAATTATTGTTGACCCCACTTTACCACAAAACGTTCGTGGTATTAGGCATCTCAATTAATGCCAATGATGCTGAGGAACGTGTAAAATGGATCCGTAATATTTGAATGGGAAACATTCTTATTCTGCATCACATTCACCATCCAATTGTTTTATTATATGACGAAAGGTATATAGTGTGATCAATATTTTGTTATACCTACTACATGATGTCATAATGTGATGGGCGATGTATATAAGATCATTTGTTTTTCCTCAAATTCCTGGAAATCGGTTATACTTGACACGCTGTTAAAAATGCGGTAGCACGTGTGAATAGAGACTTGTCAAACTTCCAGTATCGAGGTACGTTCTATTAGAAAAGCATATAAACGACAAAGACCACGGATATACTTCACTATCTGGCTACAATCGGACAATCGGACGCATTTTATCCTAGGTTATGACTGTCCACGGAAGTATTTCATTTCGGTAGCGATATTCTAGAATTCTAGACATCTCACGGCGTATGAGTACGACGCGACGTATTATAGGCATATTGGGTAAGTATACTTGGTATTTTTGGTAAAGGTATTAAATATTTTAAAGCGATTAGGTATATTGTGACGGACATTGTGATTATTTGGCAGATATTGTGATTAATTCGAGTCCATTTGGAAACAGTTTGGTGAATTTTTTGAGTTTGGTGTGTTAAAGTGCGTTTAATTAAACTGTTTCATAAGTGTTCTTTATAAAGGGTATCTCAAAATTAACGCAAGATTTGAATTAAATAGAAAACACAGTTTTTAGTCTTTTGATTGTTTTTCTTTATTGAATCATAAAGTACATAGGATAGGGCGAAATGGTCCATTCTGGCGCGACCGATTTGGCGCGGCCGTACTGGCTCGGGTTCGTTGCGGCTAAGACCACTTCGGGCGCAAAGCCTATGTGGCGCAGGTACGTTCTGGCGCGAGGACATTATGGCGCAAATATAAGTACGCTGGCGGCCATTTGAAAGTGCACGATTTTTTTGATTGTAATGTGATCTTTTTATATTTCATTTTGACACTTATTTGAAACTTCAAACAAATGTCAGTAATTAACCCCGTAATTTACAAACCACTTTATTAGTTTTCAAGTTTTAAAATGCCGCGGTTAACTGAACCTGAAAAAATGCGAGCTGTTACATTGCTTGAAAATGATTGGTCATTACAGGCAGTTGCAGATGAGCTAAATGTGAGTAAGAGTTGTATATTCAAACTCAAACAAAAATGGAATGCAGTAGGAAACGTTCGCTGCGTCCACGGCGGAGGGCGTCGTAAAATAAGCACTGTGGAGCAAGACAACCTCTTCCTAGACCATCTTAGAACGAATCCCTTTGAAACAGCAGTGACAGCCTGTCTCGAAACGGAGTTTCCTGGATCTGTGAGGACTGCAAGGCGGCGGGTGAAGGGTTCAGAGTTACGAAATTATGCGGCAGCAAAGAAGGTATAATTGCTCAATTCATACATCAAGAATTGTAACTAACTGGATTAATGAACACAACATAAACGGGCAACTTTGAGGGCCAAGGTAGCACGTAGGCCAAGTTAGACCTAAACCCAATTGAAAATGCATGGTCGATGATTGTTAAGAATATTTATAATAGACCTGGCAAAAGACATTGTGGGGAGCAATTGAAAATGCTTGGGACAATATCAATGTAGATTACACGAGGACACTTGTTTCATCAATGAGACGTCGATTGCAAGGTGTAATAGACTCAAATGGCGCCTGGACGAAATATTAATTTTATACAGACCTACTCGCGTTGGGGTTTTGTAGTTTTAAGTTACTTAATTTTTATAATTTAGTTTATTTTGAACATTTTTGGGACGTTAATTTGGAATTTTTTTGATAAAATGATAATACACTTTTTAATTTTGTTAAGTAATAATTAGACAATTGTGAATGTCATAATGACACATCACATGAACCTCAAATTTCAAAGTCAGTTTTACAAGGATCAAATATAACGAAATGGTGCCGGGTAGTAGAGCTAGGCAACTCGTTGACAGTTTCCCCGCTACGGGAAGCAACTATAGCAAAATTATTGACTGTCTTCTCTCCCGTTTCGGTCGTGAGGACTTGCAGATAGAAGTTTATGTTCGGGAACTGCTCAAATTAGTTATAAATACCACTTCGTCTGTCAATAAAATAGACTTATCTCTCTTGTATGATAAATTAGAATCACAGTTGCGGGCATTAGAGACACTCGGTATTACATCCGATAAATATGCGGCCATGCTGTTTCCTTTGGTTGAGTCATGTCTACCGTCAGATTTACTAAGAGTTTGGCAACGTTTACCGGATAATCCCCTTCGATAGGCACCACGTCACAAGTGATGATACACACCGCAGATGTTTCTGCAATAGAAAATCGTCTCAGAAGCATCATGATGTTTTTAAAAAATGAGGTTGACAATGAACAACATATTAATTTAGCTATCGAGGGTTTTGATTTGAACAGTAAGAGAAATAAGGATTTTAGACATGGTGAAAATAAATCAAATAGATACGAAAAAATTTCTCCCAAATTTTTTACTGCAACGGGTTTAATCAATTCTGTTGTAAATGAATGTCTCTTTTGTCAGAATTTACATGAGAGTATGAATTGTTTTAATGCTCAGAAACTAAGTTATGATGAAAACAGGATATATTAATGGAAAAGAGAGCCTGTTTTCGCTGCCTAAGAATTAGACATCAGTCTCGTAATTGTCGTGTACGATTAAAATGTAACGTTTGTAGTAAATCACACGTAGCTCTGATGTGTCTAGAATGCTCAGCTAATCGACAGAAAGAAGGAAAATCTAACGAAAAAGATAACAAGGAAGAAGTAGTGGGAATCCATCAAACATTTGCCAATAGTACAAATCAACATGTTTTTTTGCAAACACTCCGCGAAAAAATTCAAAACTCCGAGAAAGAACGATATGTACGCGCATTGATAGATACTGGGTCTCAAAAGACATATTTTAAAATCTACAGCTGAATTTTTGAAGTACAGGTCTAAACGACAGATCAACATTATTCATGGTTTGTTTGGCGGAAGTGAGTTGTCTCAGAAACATGATTGTTATGACGTCACAGTGAATAATGACAACTATAGCTGTACTTTTGAAGCTTTGGACCAACCCATAATTTGCAACAATGTTTCTGGTGTATTTCATGGTCCGTGGATGGAAGAACTTCGCTTGTTAAATATTAAGGTATCAGATTCAAGTGACGACACTTCTATAGAACTTTTAATAGGCTCCGATATTGCAGGAAAACTGTACACGGGAAAAAGATATATTCGTATATCCGAATGCGGGCTGGTGGTCATCGAAACGTTACTAGGCTGGACCTTGATGGGTAAGATACCCTTGGAAAAACTCAAAGCTTGTTTATGACTTCTGTCTTTCTTTTCATAAATAATGCTTCGATAACTAATCTTTGGGAACTGGATGTCTTGGGTATAAACGATCCTGCGGAAGGAAAGATTCATGAAGAAACAGCCTTGGCAGCTAAAGAACTTTTCCTGGAAACCATTACAACTGAAGCCGATGGTCGGTATGAAGTTAGACTACCGTGGTTAGAAAAACATCCGGCGTTACCAAGCTAAGATGGCTAAGAAGAGATTAGAGAATACCGTTAAGAAAATTACTAATGACGGATATTTTGAAGCCTATGACCAAGTATTTAAAGATTGGCGAAATGAAAATATTATCGAAGAAGTTTACGAGACACAATCTGTAAAAGAGGGTCACTACTTATCACATAGACCAGTGATTAAACTCAGCAGTGTGACCACAAAGATAAGGCCTGCTTTTGGCGCCTCAGCCAGAGAAAGAGATAGCCCTTCTATAAACCAGTGCCTCGAGAAAGGACCAAATTTGATTGAATTGATTCCTAATATCTTGCTAAGATTTAGGCGACAGAAAATTGGTGTAGTGTAGACAGCTTTTTTACAAATTAGTATACATGAGTCTGATAGATTTCCATCGTTTTTTATGGTGTAACAGTGAGGGTAGACAAATAGTATATCGTCATCGCCGTGTGGTGTTCGGAATCAACAGCAGTCCATTCCTGTTAGGAGCTACAATAGAGTATCATTTGTCCAAGATGTTGAAGGAATCTGATTCTAAAACCTTTTCAGCAGAAACTGTCATGAAATTGTCAAATAGTTTTTATGTTGATAACTGTGTAACCAGTGTTGGGAATGACAAAGAGTTGAGAACATTGATCGAAGAAGCCAGTATGGTAATGGCTGAAGGCAAGTTTGATCTAAGAGGGTGGGAGCACACGTATCAAGTCCAAGATAGTAACCATAATAATTCTATTCCCGTGTTGGGAATGAAATGGAACAAACAGAACGACACTCTAAGCTTGAACCTAGATGATAAAACCATAGAACAATTTATAAATATACCCATAACCAAGAGGATGATGTTATAGCAAGTTCAGAGAGTATTCGATCCTATTGGTTATGCTTGTCCTACAACGCTAATACCAAAATTGTTGTTGCAAAAGACATGTAAAAAACAGCTGACTTGGGATGCACCGGTCGAACCTGTAATGGAAACACATTTTAGAAAATGGATCAAGGAATTGGCGTATCTGTCAGCTATTAAAATTCCTAGATGGATAAATGCGGGTTCCAAAGAATCTGAACAATGGACCTTGCATACATTTTGGTAGCATACATGTTCCTGGTACGCTAAATCCGGCTGACCTTCCTTCTCGAGGTTGTTCTGCTAAACAATTGCTCGAATCAAGTTGGTGTGGTTATATCGAGAATCATCACATTGGCCTCAGGATAATATCCATTTCAATGAGGAGGAGATTAATAAAAAAAAGAGAAAAAGACTGGTTACTGTGCTGGTCAATAATGAGAAGGGGATGATGCCGTCAGACGACTGGCATATATACTATTTTTCTCTATACCAAAAAACTCTCAAATGGAGGACGATGTCAGTTCGAAGACGCGAAAGTGAAAGTGCGAAAGCGGGAGTGTCAAAAAGCAGAGTACACGAATCGAAAGTGAAAGTAACGCGAAGTGGGCGTAAAGTTAAAACTCCAGTTAGGTATCCTGACTGTCTATAGAATTAGTCAAATACATACCTATATGTATAGATTTTTTTTTCTTTTATCTAGATACTTCTATTATTTATGATTCTAGCTCTTTTTGTCGATTGTTTTCCTAGCTTTAGAAAGATAATGAATCATGTTTATTTGTTCTAAACATGCTTCAGGTGGGAGGATGTTATAGCCGTAAAGATATATCTAGTGGTAGAGTTTGATTTTTGGAGATAATAGACGCATGTCAATGTCGATGTTGTAGTTTTATTGATTCTGTGTTTCGTACATCAATTAAAAATACAAATTAAGAAGAAGCGTTATTGAGAAGAGAAAAGTAAGAGAACCTGCGTAGGAACTGTGTAAGCGGGTAGCTTTCGTAGTTTACTGCACATGACACCCGGCTTTTTGTAAAGCTGCAAAAATTAATTTTAAAGATTGTATTCCCTCTTCAGGTGTTTATGAAGGTATTAAGATATCATCTAAGTACACTAGGGCTCTAGTGTCTTTGTGGCAACCTAATGCTTTCAGTAATGCTCGCTGAAATACCGCTGGCGCATTGGCTAACCCAAAAGGCATACGTAAATAATCGTTAGCTATTTACCGCCTACTACACTTCTTCGTGAATGAAATTCCCAGTCACTAGAATTTCTGACAGATATCAAATATAATATTAATTTTCATACAAAACCGTCGAGCTAGCGCCAGAGGCGCTTGTGGAAGGAGCACCCATATTATAAAAATATACCAATTTTTTTATTTATTTATTTGTAGAATAATATAGGATAATGAGGTTCTTACTTGAAATTTATATGCCACTTCCCACAGTTTGCTCCCTGTAAAATTATAGATCACCATGTTGTCTGGTATGAGAATTTGAATATCATGGACGCTTTCTCCTTTCGCGCTACCTTCGATTTGCACTCCTCCTCTTGCTATTGTTTTATGCTCAGTTTTAGTACTGACCGCACCACGTACACGGGCTATCAACACCTAAAAATGTCATTAATATTATTATATCTATAACCCAAAAAAAAATAACTTTAATAACAAAATTTTTTTATCATTTAATTAACATATGACAATTAATATTGCATTAAAAATAAATGAAATTATTTAGGATTTTTCGAGAAATACATTCACATTTAAAATACACTGCGCAACTTATTTAACGCACAACCAAAAAGTTAACTCAAATTTGACGTTATGTATTTTCGACAATTTTTGTTCGTTTTGGTCGATTTTTTTTCAAATTGTAGGTTTTTCTCTTAGGAATATCACTGTCTTAGTTGTTTTGGTAAAACTAATGATTTTGATATTATACCAGGTGCTATAAAAATGTTATGTTTTTTTCCGAAATTTCAAAACGTCCTGTGGGCTATACAAGGTATTGCAAGTTATTGCAATTATAGCCAATTTAAAGCCTCATGTTTTTTCTACATTTTCTTTTTTTTATCGTTTATCTCTGTTACTTCATAAAATATCCAATTTTTGAGTTGACGTGATTTTTATTAAATTTATTAACTTTCTTTTTATTACTCACTATACTGGTTCAATGCCTCATTTTGCGTTCTGTTTTCCTTGATATCTTATAATTTATTGAGAGATGCAAGGTGTTTTTGAAGAGAAAAAGGTCTTAAAAGGACAAAAACTCAAAAAACGAACCTAGAAAAATGGATTGCTTTAATCAATAAAACAACGAATAACAGGAAACAAAACAAAAGTAAATAGTGAATTAGTATCTGGTGTTTCCACCTCTTCCGCGAATGACCTCCCGACATCTTTGGTTCATACTTAAAATAAAAGTTCTGATTAGGTGCTGATCTAGGCCATTCCATAATTCGACTAGGCGTCCTTCCAATTCTTGTAAATTTTGGGGTTGTCGTCCCTCATTTCGTAACCACTGACCGGTAAAATCCCAAACATGTTCAATGGGGTTAAGGTCGGGGCTACGGGCTGGCCAGTCTATGTGATCAATTACTACTTCTTCAAGATAATTTCTCACGATAAGACTCGTGTGGGGACGCGCATTGTCTTGCATAAGTAAAAAATTGGGTCCTATATAGGGGGCATAAGGCAAAACATGTGCTTCAAGAATGTCTGTGATGTATCTGTCAGAATTGAGATTTCCATTCACAGTTACCAAGTCCGTTCGCCCAGTCAAAGATATTCCGCCCCACACCATGACGGATCCACCTCCATATATAAGTTGTGTGCAAAAAATTGCATTGACTATATCGCTCATCGGGTCTTCGGTAGATGCGATTACGTCTGTCACAATTATACAAACTGAACCTTGACTCATCAGTCCAAAGAATACGTTCCCAATCTGCTTCCATCCAATTAACATGCTCATTGGCAAAATTCAATCTGGCTCTTCGATGATCTACTGTTAATGTGGGTCCTCGAGCAGCAATCCTGGGTCTTAAATTTGCCTCCCTCAGTCGTCGGGGTACAGTTTGAACGCATATGAGTGGACCACCTGCGTCTTGAAGTTGTGCTCTTAAATATGTTGCAGTTATAAATCGTTGTCTTACAGCATTTACTCCTAAAAAGCGATCCTGGATAGCAGAGGTAACACGAGATCTACCTTGACCGGCCCGTCTGGAATGTTCTCCTGTTTCCGCGTACCTTTGAATTGCTCTCGCTATAGTTGTGTGAGACACTCCCAACCTTCCAGCTATGCGGTTGTAACTCCACCCTTCACCATGTAATGTAGCTGCCTCAACACATTCATCACGAGTTAAATTTCTGGTTTGGCGTTCCATTATTCACTAATTATTGCTGGACTGTCAACACAAAACTAATGACACAGTTGTCAGTTTATGACGTGTAATCTTCGATTTCCATAGCTTGCTAGCTGTTTGAGTTGTCCGATAAATGCATTTCATGTGAATAAAAGCATATGGTGTTTCAAAACGGTGTATTTCATGAAGTAACAGAGATAAACAAATGAATAAAAAAAGAAAATGTAGAAAAAACATGAGGCTTTAAATTGGCTATAATTGCAATAACTTGCAATACCTTGTATAGCTCACAGGACGTTTTGAAATTTCGGAAAAAAACATTACATTTTTATAGCACCTGGTATAATATCAAAATCATTCGTTTTACCAAAACAACTAAGACAGTGATATTACTAAGAGAAAAACCTACAATTTGAAAAAAAAATCGACCAAAACGAACAAAAATTGTCGAAAATACATAACGTCAAATTTGAGTTAACTTTTTGGTTTTGTGTTAAATAAGTTGCGCAGTGTAGTATACCTACAATAACGTAATTACCTAATTTAATATTTATGTTCATTAATTTGAAACATAAGACATTTGTAAATTGTAAACATTAAAATGTTGTTATTGTTGTTGATCCATCACGTCAGAGAAAATCAAATTACATAACGGAATGCCTAATAGCAATCAAGGAACAAATTAGAAAACTTTTAGCATTCGAATTTTTCTTGCTATGTACAGTGCCGTTCAATTGAAAGTAAACGATTTTTTTAATTAATGTGAAACAGGCTTTCAGGTAATCAAAACTTGATTGTCAATTTTATTTGTTAGTTTACTAATAATTATTCTATATTTTGAAGTTTTCCTTATAATTATTATTATTATTATTATGCCGCGCTTAACTGAACCGCAAAAAATGAGAGCTGTGATGTTACTGCAGAACGGATGGCCAATGCAAGGAGTTGCAGATACTTTGAATGTGAGTAAAGGTTGCATTTACAAAATTAAGCAAAAATGGAATGCATAAGGAACTGTTGAGTACGTCCATAGAGGGGGCCGTCAGAAATTCAGTACTATGGAGAAAGACGAACTCGTCCTTGACCACCTCCGACAGAATCCTTTTGATACAGCAGTGACTGCCTGCTTCTTAACAAATTTTCCTGCTTCGGTGGAAACCGCAAGACGGCGTATCAGAGCATCTGAGCTGAAGAATTTTTCTGCTGCAAATAAAGTTGCTCTGTTCCCACGGCATAAGGAGAAAAGGTTAAACTTTGCCAACCAATTTGTCGGTGTGCCACAGGACTTTTGGGACAACACAATTTTTTCAGACGAAAAAGTTTTTCGATCCTGCTATGATAGCTCTGTGCGTGTATACCGCCCAAGAAATTGCCGATATGAAGAGCGCTGTATAAATCCTACAGCTCGTAGTGGTCGCTTCTCTATCAACGTGTGAGAATGGATATGTTGCCAAGGAGCAGGTGTTACTTGGAGAATCAGAGAGCGTCTTACTACTCAAAGCTACGCTCGCATTTTGGAATATGTTATGTTACCTTCCGTTTCCATTTTATATCCCGAGAACTTCACTTTCCAACAGGAAAATATTTTTTTTCCTCTTTCCTTTTTCCATATTTCAATTAAATTTGTATTTCAGGATAATTCCTCTATTCACAAATCGCTAGTTGTTACTGAATGGCTGAATACAAACCATATTAACACTCTGCCTTGGCCCTCTAAGTCGCCGGATTTAAATCCGATAGAAAATGTATGGGCACAAATGGAAAAAGACATGTATAGCAGAAATTTCCGACCAGCGAACGTAGAAGAACTGTGGTTGGCTATTGAAAATGCCTGAGAAAATATTGGCGAGGATTACACCAGGACACTAATATTGTCTATGAGAAATAGGCTCAAAAAGTTATAAACGCGAATGGTGCTTGGACCAAATATTAATTCATAGTAATTTTATTAAGTTCTCAGTTAGTTTGTTAATTTAATGGATTTTTTTACAAAAGACGTCCTTACCATATAGATTTTCCTTAATAAATACTGTATATAAAATGCTGTCACCCTATAACTGACAGATACTTCAACGTAAAATATTTTTGAATGTGATCTGTTTACAAAATCCTGCTTCACAATGGGAAAATTTCCAAATATTCTAATAAAAGTCGTTGCAAGAGGGTCTTCACGTATATTTTGAACATCCGTTGACTCCATTATTTTCAATTTTATGGCAAATTGCCGTATATAAAAATTTTGTATTTTTTTCTGCAGATTTTAAATATGTAAACGGAAAATCAATTGAACGTCTCATAAAAGAGATATTCACTGCAGCTAAGTATTTTTAAATGTAACACTATATCTTTTTACGTATTTGGATAGACATGTTTTCTTTGGATTCAAAAATATTTAGTAGGCCAGTATATATAACATAAATATAAAAAAAATATACAAAGCTGAATTTTGGTATAAATGGCATCATCCGGAGACGATTAAAAACTAATCTTAAAGTAAAAATTTACCATATATACTATTTATGGTGAAATCATTGGTCCCGCTTCAATGATTAGTTTCTAAGATTGTTGTCAAAAGCATGTTGTGCAACACTAGACTTATCTGTTCTTCCATATTTTAGATGAGCCATATGCTCTTTAAATCTGGTGTTAATTCATCGTCTCGTTTGTCCAACATATTTTTGATCACAATCATTACAACTAATTTCGTAAATCCCAGACCTTTCATTTGGAACAATTTTATCCTTTGGATTGTCTAAAAGTTGTTGTAATTTATTACTCGACGGATGAATCGCTGTTATACCCACATTTTTGAAGACCTAACTCAAACCACGAGTAAACCGGGGTTCGTACGGGACGGATACATATTTTGGAGTCTCTATATCCTTTTTGAAATGTCGTAGAATTACGAAGCGTTAAATTTAAGCTTCCTAATTAGTTTTTCAACTATATCTCTATGATAACCATTACTTACATCTATATCTTTAATTAATACTTTTTCTTTCTCAAACATCTCTTTACTGAGAGGGAAACTTAATAAACCATGGACAAGAAAATTAAAACTTGCCATTTTATGTTGTTAGCAGTGGTGAGAGTCATTAGGGATATATCTGATCGTACTGGCATCTGTTCTATATATATCAAAATCTAGCCTATTGTCACTATTTTTAACTACTAATACATCTAAAAATTGTAGCTTTCCATTATTTCCTAGTTCATATGTAAACTTTAGAGAAGTGAAACGACTATTTAATTCGGAAATGAAGTTTTCTACATCCGCAATCTTAGTGTCAAACACGGCAAAAATGTCATCCACATACCTCAGCCAAATCCTAGGATAATACTCGGATTCTTCTTTTGCTTCAGTTTCAAATCGACTCATGAAGACATCAGCAATGAAAGGCGATAAACAGTTACCCATTGCGGTTCCTTCATGTTGTTCATAGAACTTGTCATTGAAACGGAAGCAATTTTGTTTCATACAAAGTTTTGTAAGGTTTATATATTCTTCTATTACTTCTTTTCTATAGTTGTTTAATTCGAGTAAATCCTCAAGATAGTCCAAGGTCTGTGGAATTGGTACACTCGGAAATAATGAACAAACATCAAAGGAAATCAAAATTTCACCCTCTTGCAATTGAATATTCTTGACCTTATCAATGAAATCATTCGAATTTTTAACTGAAAAACTAGGCTGTGCAATGGGCAAACTTTCAAATTCCTTAGTCAACCATTTTGATAAGTGGTAAGTCGGGGATCCAATAGACGATACTATTGGACGCACCGACTTCCCTAGCTCATGAATTTTTAGTAGACAATACAATCTAGGTACGGTAGGGTTAGATACATGTAACCTGTCCTTAACAGGTGGAGTAATAAGGTTGTTACATGATTTGAGGACATGTTTTATTTCAGTGGTCATTCTTGGTAAAGGGTTTCTAGTAAGTTCTTTATAAGGACCTTTACTAATTAGGTTGTTTACCCGTTCATAATAGTCCTCTTTATCTAAAATAACAACCTTATTACCTTTATCTGCTTTTAAATAAAAGCAGTCCTTCTCGCGCAACCTTTATTATTTAAGTTTATGAACTGAAAATTATTACCTACTAAGGAAAAAAAATATTATTGTTCTCGATAATCTACAAATGATTAATATACGATTTTATTAATCATTTGTATATTTGTAGACCGTCGTGAGATTAATAAAATCGTTCCTTATAACATTGTATACAGAAATTGAAGCCGGTCCTGTAAAGTTGGCGAGGCCTGCTAAAAAAACATCGGCAGCCGTTAATAAGAATTATGTTTGTAGCTTTACTAAAATACAATAGCTACGAACGTTGTCTCACAGAGTACCAGCACCTGCTGGGACGTACCGATTCGCTGTTTTGATGACTCAGGCTAGGCTAAATTTTTGTACTAAATCCCCGCCTTAATCAACTATTATCTATTGATATATCGATGTATTGATAAAGTTTGAAATTTTATGAGAATAAATATAAAAAGTTAATAGTAAAACAATAGTAAACTTTGTCAATTGGAATAGATCGTCATATATATTCCCCTTACCTGTACGAGTTTAACGCTAATATTCTTAGGAGTAACAGTTGAATTATTTAACAGTCTCACTTTAACCATTGCCATTTCCCCAACAGCAAATGCCTGTTTAGGCATATCCACTTGTAAGGTCATAAATCCTCTATTACAACACAAGCAACAAATTGTTTTATCGTCAGCAATTGTAAGCGGGTTCTAAAATATATTCACTTATAGAACGGTACCAAAATAGTGATAACTACTAACATGTAGATGAGAAGATATTCTGTTTAAGTCTATTGGATTCAACACTACAAAGTTCTTCTTGTTCTTATCATCAAGTTTGTTGATCCTGTCGACGATTCCCACTACGGAATACCTGATGTGACCATAAAAACCATCGTAACTCGAGGGCAGTACATCTGGTAATCTGAAGCTGAAGTCATACTCGTACCATCCTGGCATTACATCACCTAATGAATCATAATTCTAATACAGATTTATGGAAATGAGCGCCATGAAATATTATTATAATAATTGGGAAAAACCCCAATTACAGGAATAAAAGCAATACAAGTAATAATTAAAATATAACAAAGTAGAAGTAAAATAATACAAAACAGCAATCCAATACATAAGACGTAATACCTATTAGCCATACTAAATCTAGAATTTAGGCGAGGTATCAGAAAATTTATTTTATTTGAAAGATCAGGGCAATCAAGCTTGTCATTCAAGATATTAAATAAGAATCTAATTAGCATGATATCGCGACTAATTTCTAAAGAGTCAAAATTAAATCTCGCAAGTAAATAATTCTGATCCAGACCTCTAGGAGGATAAGATCCATCTTGCAAAAAGATCAAAAACTTTAAGAACTTTCTTTGGATCGATTCTAAATGTTGACAATGAACGTGATAAATCGGATACCATATAATCGACCCGTATTCTAGTTTTGACCTCACCAGAGCGCAAAACAGAGATTTGAAGGTGCTTATATTGGAAAAGTCCCGGCAATTGCGGTAAATGAAGCCATACGATATAAAGGCACTAGAAACAATATGGTTTATATGTTCAACAAAAGTGAGTTTGCTGTCAAAATAAATACCCAGATCTTTGAATACAACAACTCGACTGATCTCGACCCAATGAAGTAGTTGTGAGTATAAGATGAAGTTATGTCTATAGATTTAAAATTTAAGATTTGTCTCACACCATGAAGACATTCTGTTAATGCAGTCTTGAAGATGGATGGAATCTGTAGAATTAATTTCTGAGTAGAGTTTAAAATCATCGGCAAATAACAAATTCTCACAAGTAATGACTTCAAGAAATTCATTAATAAAGATTAAAAACAATATGAGGCCCAGATTGGAACCTTGTGGAACTCCCGTTGGAGAAAATGAAATTGAATTGAAATTTTGATATCTGACCATAAAGTGTCTATCGGTTAAGTAGGGGGTGAATAATTTAATTAATGCTTCAGAAAAACCAATACTTTCTAGTTTCAAAAGGAATATGTTGTGGTCAATTTGATCAAATGCTTTTGGAAGTCCGTATAGACGACATCGGCCTGTACTCTATTATCCAAAACCTCAGAGACATATTGAGTAAAAACCGCTAAATAAGATATTGTTGACCTCCTTTGTATGAACCCATGTTGGCGTGACGAAATAAGCTGCCTGGTAGAGTAGTAAATTTTACTATACAGTATGGTTTCAAAGATTTTAGAGAAATTACACAGTAGTGAAATTCCTCTATATTATATTTGAAACATCATTTTGATTTCCCTTTTTTGGTATTGGACAAATATATGTTTTTTCCAATAAGACAGGAAGGAAGAATTACGTAGGATGGATAATGATAGCGGCGAATATGGGGGTTCCAGACGGAACAGGAGCCATTAAAATAGCAAACTAACGGCTGGTGATTTTTTATTATGTTAGGACTACTACCAGTAGTATATATTTAAGTTTGCAGCTTGGTTACACGGTTTCAGTTTTTTGGAAAAACCTCGTTCTGTTTAAATTAAAGCTAATTACATTCGCTATATCTTCCCCTATGACTTTACCGATAAAATTTTCCGATCGGGGATGAAAGTTGCCCAAATCCTAAAATTTCACTTTTTTCAAAAAATCAATTTTTGGTGGGCTGTATCTTAATAAATATAGGGATAAATATCATACCTACAGAGCTGGTTCTGGTCTCAAATAAACTATCGGACATAAAAAGTGGCGCACCTAGATTTTGTCCCATAACTTTTAAACCAGCCTATCGATTTTGATAATTTTTTTTTGTTTAAAAGGGCCATTCTTGCGGATAACTATTTTGTAATTGGCTTTCCATAAAAAAATTATTTTTTAATATGTATAGCCTTTAAAAACCGATTATGATTTTGACATGAAATTTGAATGTCGCTGTGGAGTAAAATTGTATTTGTATTGAATTCTCAGGTTGGTCACGGTGTTTACCATTCTTTTTTCAATACTCTCTTCTTTGAATCACCTCTCTAGCCCCTTCAGCAATGAAGATGCAACATTTTAGATGAGACGGTGTTATTAAGTTTGATATTTAACAAGGAGGCTATGGTAACGGTTAACACTGAAACGTCAAAAGATTCAGTTGAAATTCTCATGAAAAAAATATTCAGTTAACGTTCTAAAAGAAAATGCCAGTGCAAATTAGTCCAATTCAAGTAGCTAGAGTTGTGGCTTTGGTAGAAGGTGGAAGGAGTCGAAGATATGCAACTCGTATTGTTGGTCTACCAGAAACAACTGTCCGAAGAGCGAATCCAGCGCTACCGAGAAACGGGCCAATACAGCAGACGTCCCGGTTCGGGTAGTTCCAGGATTATGCAAAATATTGACGATCGATTTATTGGTCTGCAAATATCGAGGAATCCCTATCAAACAGCTGTGATCACAAACCGAAATTTAAGAAACGCACGAGGAACAGTTGTGTCCGATCGAACAATTTGTCGGAGATTCAGAAGTCCTGGTTTTATCGCAAGAAGACCTGCTATTGGAATGCGATTACTTCAACGACATCGAGTAGCTCGTTTGGATTTTGCTCGAATTCATCTTGTTTGGAATGGTCTCAAGTTTTATTCACTGACGAATTCATGTTGAGATCAGTAGACGGGTGTCGGAGGGTTTGGAGAAGGCGTGGGGAAAGATACGAGGATGGTATATTGAGTGAAAGGGAGAGTTTTGGCGGTGGTTCACTAATGGTATGGGGTGGAATTACCAGTGATGCCCGTACAGAATTATTTGTGATTCCACCACGGCAATCTGTAAATGCAGTTAGATACATAGAGATCTTGAATGAACATGTTGTCCCATTTGCACCTTACATTGGCGAAGAATTCCTCTTAATGCAAGATAATGCATACAGCAGTGATGATAACACATTTTTTAAACGATGTCGGAATTAATCGTATGCCGTGGCCCGCTAAAAGCCTTGATATAAATCCCATTAAGCATTTATGGGATGAATTGGGACAACGTGTTAGTTGACGCAACCCAGAGAATCTGAATGAATTGAGGATTGCTCTTACAGAAGAATGGGATAATATCCCTCAAATCACTATCACAAATTTGATTGAAAGCATGCCTAGGGATATGGAAGCTGTTATAGCAGCCAGAGGAGGAAATACTTGTTATTAGTTACTTTGTTGTTCAGTTATTTTTTAAGTTTATTGTTTTAATCATTAATAATTACAGTCGTTTTACTAAAATGTCGAATAATTCTTTGTTTGTTATTTCTTTTTGATGTTGTTTGTAGTAACAATTATTTCAGCGTCAGTAATTGAAAACGCTAAACATTTCTTAAACGATGAACTTTTTAGACATTTTCAGCTCCACGGCCTTCTTGTTGAATATCAAACTTAATAACACCGTTTCATCTAAAATGTCGCACCTTCGTTGCTGAAGGGGCTAGAGAGGTAATTCAAAATAGAGCATATTGAAAAAAGAATGGTAAACACCGTGACCAACCTAAGAATTCAATACAAATAAAATTTCACTCCACAGCCACAATCAAATTTCGTGTCAAAATCATAATCGGTTTTTAAAGGCTGTACATATTAAAAAATACATTTTTTTATGGAAACTCAATTACAAAATAGTCATCTGAAAGAATCGCCCTTTCAAACAAAAAAAAATTATCAAAATCGATACGCTGGTTTAAAAGTTATTGAACATCAAATTTGGGACAAAATCTAGGTGCGCCACTTTTTATGTCCGTCAGTGTAGTAGCAAATTTAATCTACTTTAAAATGCGTAAAAAAATGCCTTATGAACAAACGTATTGTTTAGAAGATGTAGTGAAAAAACCAAAAAGGTGCGAAAATTTCGCGGTTTTTCGAGTGCTGCGAAGTTAGCACAGGTCATTCGAAGCTGACAACTTGAATATACCCTGCTTGTAGTGGTCCTAAAGTGGCGTGCCCACGGAGATGGTTTCGGGGGTTCAAACCCCCCCCCCCCCCAAGGCCCAGAATTTTCAAACAAAAAAGCGAAAAAAAGAAAAACCGAAAAAGATTCATCTACTATACTAAACAAAAATGTTATATAAATTTATTAGAATCTTTAGAGATTAATAAGACAAAGAAATCTGGAACTATATTAAATGATCAAATAGAAACAAACTCATGTCCATTATTAAATTTATTTGAGTACGTATACCTACTATCCAAAATCTGTTAAATATATACCGGTACAATTTGTTGAGTTTTATAACTTAATTACAATAATTTAAGACTAGGAATCACCACAGATAAACCCAGAATCACCCTTACAATTTAAACACTGTTTCACATTATAAAAATTAGTCTTGTACTCAACATTAGTCTTGTACCGAAGAAGCCACTGTGTTGGCGAAACAATTGTTATATTTAACAAATAAAAAATGAGAATCTAACTACTGAGGTTTTTAATATTGTATAAAAATTTTGTACCATTCTCTTCACCTGAAGAGTATTACAAACGAGCGATTTTTGTACTCTTCTTTGATTCTTTTATATTACATCGACTACTGAAACATGAAAACATTTTAGCAAGTTTTGATGTAATCTTTCCAAATGAAAAAACGGATGAAGTCGACGAGGAGAAAACAGCTCACAGCTTTGACATAATATTACGGGAGGTAAAGCTGTGGAAAAAAATATTAAATTAAAGCACCGAAAGCCCGAGAAGTGCAATTGATTCATTAATTTACATAAGAGAAAGACATCTGGAACTATTCCCGAATGTTGTTAAACTTTTTAAAATATTTATTACAATTCCTGTGACGACAGCTTCTAATGAAATGACATTTTCAACTTTAACAAGGTTAAAAACTTATCTAGGAAACACAACAGGGCAAGATAGGTTAAATGGTTCAGCACTTCTTAACATTCACAGAGAAATTCCTGTTAGTATTGCCGAAGTAATTTATGACTTGGCCAAATCAAAAAAACGAAGACTTGATTTTGGATTGTAGGTTTTTGAAATCAGTTTTGTTTCTTTTTAAGAATAGATTTTTCATTGAATTCTTATTATATTTATTAATTACCGATCTTAGATTTTTTATCCCCTGTCCCTCCCCTCTCATACACTTAATCCCCCCCCCAGACGAAATTTCTGGGCACGCCACTGCCTAACAATATATTATAAAATCAGATCTATCCGTTACTTTGCGATTTCTACATTACTATTTCTACATTAGACCCCGAAATACTAGACAATAGGCCGTTCTCATCTCATATCTTCATTGCTTTACATAATTTTACATAATTACATAATGTCCTGGCAGAGAAAAAAAAATATTTGGGGTTGATCGCGTAGTATTTTTGCATATGGCACAACTTCTCCGATATTCTCCGATTCATTTTTTATTCGCGCTACTACCAGGGGAAGTTCCTTTTTCCATCATTTACTGGTATCCGTCACATCCACGTGTATCACAAAGCAATAACAAGAACACCGTCAAAGTCTACACTGTAGACCTCGACACTGTAAATAGTACATTCTGTGAGTCGGACGAATATGAAAGTTTTTTAATTTTATAACGCTACCAAACCACCTTTCCGCCCCGTTTTCTAGGATGCTGAGCACGATGGCGGACGTTAAAATTCTTTTTGAATGAGGCAACCCCCCGAAAACGGCTAAAACCTACCCCAGAACGGGCGAATTGAGCATTTCTCGTGAAGAAACCCGCATCATCCCCCGTTTTCGATGACGTCGGAAACGATGGCGAAGCTGCCTATCATCCCTGACTTGACCCCATCCCCTCAACGGCCAAGAATTACCCCCGACGACGCCGGAAACGATGACGATGCTGTCTATCATCCCCGACTTGACTCCACCCTCTGAACGGCCAAGAATCACCCCCAACCGGGGTGAAAAGTGATTTTCTCCTGATGAAGAGAGAAACCCGCGTCATCCCCCGTTTTCGATGATGCTAAACAAGAAAAATATATGAGCAACTCAGCTCGACCCTGCGTACCCCTCCAACGGATCTAAACTACCCCTTTGATGCAAGATTTTATTAAATAAAGTAACGGATCGAAGATAAAGAATCAGTTATGTAGAGATCATTGATTACATACCAGATGTAATTGTAGGACTCTTCGTCGATTGTTTAGATGGGAAAAAAGCGGGCACATGCTAAAATATAATAATACTAAATTAAAACACTCGGAGTAGTTTCCACAAACACCAAAACACTTTCACTTCGCTCGACGCGCGTTTCGCCAACCAAGTTGGCATCATCCGGAGACGATTAAAAACTAATCTTAAACTAAAAATCTACCCTATTTATACTATTTGTGGTGAAATCATTAGTCACGCTTCAATTATTAGTTGCTAAGCAACGCGTAAAGCGGGCTATACGGTATGGGTCCCTTGTCGCTATTCATACTAATTTTAAATTTTACAATTTCTATGCTCTCAAATGCATCCAATTGTCTATTATTGGTCACATTTCTGACTAATCTTAAATTACTAATATCTATTCTATGATTGTTGTCAAAAGCATGTTGTGCAACACTAGACTTATCTGTTCTTCCATATTTTAGATGAGCCATATGTTCTTTTAATCTGGTGTTAATTGATCGTCTCGTTTGTCCAACATATTTTCGATCACAATCATTACAACTAATTTCGTAAATCCCAGACCTTCCTTTCATTTGGAACAATTTTATCCTTTGGATTGTCCAAAAGTTGTTGTAATTTATTACTTGATGAATGAATCGCTGTTAAACCCACGTTTTTGAAAACCTTACTCAAACCACGAGTAAACCGGGGTTCGTAAGGGATGGATACATATTTTGGAGTCTCTATATCCTTTTGAAAGGTCGTAGAATTACGAAGTGTGTCCTTAAATGTACGCTTCCTAATTAGTTTTTTAACTATATCTCTAGGATAACCATTACTCACAGCTATATCTTTAATTAATACTTTTTCTTTTTCAAACCTCTCATTACTGAGAGGGAAACTTAGTAAACGATGGACAAGAAAATTAAAACTTGCCATTTTATGTTGTTAGCAGTGGTGAGAGTCATTAGGGATATATCTGATCGTACTGGTATCCTTTCTATATATATCAAATTCTAACCTATTGTCACTATTTTTAATTACTAATACATCTAAAAATGGAAGTTTGCCATTATTTCCTAGTTCATATGTAAACTTTACAGAAGTTAAACGACTATTTAATTTGGAAATGAAGTTTTCTACATCCGCAATCTTAGTGTCAAACACGGCAAAAATGTCATCCACATACATTAGCCAAATCCTAGGAAAATACTCGAATTCTTCTTTTGCTTCAGTTTCAAATCGACTCATGAAGACATCAGCAATGAAAGGCGATAAGCAGTTACCCATTGCGGTTCCTTCATGTTGTTCATAGAACTTGTCATTGAAACGGAAGCAATTTTGTTTCATACAAAGTTTTGTAAGGTTTATATATTCTTCTATTAATTCTTTTCTATAGTTGTTTAATTCGAGTAAATCCTCAAGATAGTTCAAGGTCTGTGGAATTGGTACACTCGGAAATAATGAACAAACATCAAAGGAAATCAAAATTTCACCCTCTTGCAATTGAATATTCTTGACCTTATCAATGAAATCGTTCGAATTTTTAACTGAAAAACTAGGCTGTGCAATGGGCAAACTTTCAAATTCCTTAGTCAACCATTTTGATAAGTGGTAAGTCGGAGATACAATAGACGATACTATTGGACGCACCGACTTCCCTGGCTTATGAATTTTTGGTAGACAATACAATCTAGGTACAGTAGGGTTAGATACACGTAACCTATTCTTAACAGGTGGAGTAATAAGGTTGTTACATGATTTGAGGACTTTTTTATTTCACTGGTCATTCTTGGTAAAGGGTTTCTAGTAAGTTCTTTATAAGGACCATTACTAATTAGGTTGTTTACCCGTTCATAATAGTCCTCTTTATCTAAAATAACAACTTATTACCTTTATCTGATTTTAAATAAAAACAATCTTTCTCACGCAATCTTTTAATAATCTTTCTAGGATTCTTTGAGCATGACTTTCTATTGTCTACGTTATTCATCATATTTTTAGAAATTTGGTTCCTGCAAGCCACTCTGACGAGACCCTTGGATGAATCAGGCAGATCTTGAATTGAACTTTCAATCCCTCCCACGACATCATCCAAAATCTCATCAGAAGGGGCTAAAGCAAAGTTTGCCCATTGCACAGCCTAGTTTTTCAGCTAAAAATTCGAATGATTTCATTGATAAGATCAAGAATATTTAATTGCAAGAGGGTGAAATTTTGATTTCCTTTGATGTTTGTTCATTATTTCCGAGTGTATCAATTCCACAGACCTTGGACTATCTTCAGGATTTACTCGAATTAAACAACTATAGAAAAGAATTAATAGAAGAATATATAAACCTTACAAAACTTTATATGAAAAAAAATTGCTTCCGTTTCAATGACAAGTTCTATGAACAACATGAAGGAACCGCAATGGGTAACTGTTTATCGCCTTTCATTGCTGATGTCTTGATGAGTCTATTTGAAACTGAAGCAAAAGAAGAATTCGAGTATTTTCCTAGGATTTGGCTAAGGTATGTGGATGACATTTTTGCCGTGTTTGACACAAAGATTGCGGATGTAGAAAACTTCATTTCCAAATTAAATAGTCGTTTCACTTCTGTAAAGTTTACATATGAACTAGGAAATAATGGCAAACTTCCATTTTTAGATGTATTAGTAATTAAAAATAGTGACAATAGGTTAGAATTTGATATATATAGAAAAGATACCAGTACGATCAGGTATATCCCTAATGACTCTCACCATTGCTATCAACATAAAATGGCGAGTTTTAATTTCCTTGTCTATCGTTTACTAAGTTTCCCTCTCAGTAATGAGAAGTTTGAAAAAGAAAAAGTATTAATTAAAGATATAGCTGTGAGTATTGGTTATCCTAGAGATATAGTTGAAAAACTAATTAGGAAGTGTACATTTAAGGACACACTTCGTAATTCTACGACCTTTCAAAAGGATATAGAGACTCCAAAATATGTATCCATCCCTTACGAACCCCGGTTTACTCGTGGTTTGAGTAAGGTTTTCAAAAACGTGGGTATAACAGCGATTCATTCACCAAGTAATAAATTACAACAACTTTTAGACAATCCAAAGGATAAAATTGTTCCAAATGGTGATGGGATTTACGAAATTAGGTCTGGGATTTACGAAGTTAGTTGTAATGATTGTGATCTAAAATATGTTGGACAAACGAGACGATCAATTAACACCAGATTTAAAGAACATATGGCTCATCTAAAATATGGAAGAATAGATAAGTCTAGTGTTGCACAACATGCTTTTGACAACCATCATAGAATAGATATTAGTAATTTAAGATTAGTCAGAAATGTGACCAATAATAGACAATTGGATGCATTTGAGAGCATAGAAATTGTAAAATGTAAAAGTAGTATGAATGCGACAAGGGACCGATACCGCATAGCCCGCTTTACGCGTTGCTTAGCAACTAATCATTGAAGCGTGACTAATGATTTTACCACAAATAGTATAAATAGATTTTTAGTTTAAGATTAGTTTTTAATCGTCTCCGGATGATGCCAACTTGGTTGGCAAAACGCGCGTCGAGCGAAGTGAGAGTGTTTTGGTGTTTGTGGAAACTACTCCGAGTGTTATAGTTACATCAAAGGTTCCAGCCCTATCCAGTAATACTAAATTAATAATCTATGATTGCTATTAATTATAAAAAGCTTTTGTCCGTTACAGATGAGGCTAGGCTAAATCACATACCAGGTTGTATCAACAGCGCATGCTCGAATTTGCCGGGCACCTTTCAGGAATTTAAATTAAATGAATTAATTTGGAAGATATAGTTTAGACTATGACGTATATAAATATATTAATATATGGACTGTGGTATAGATCGCAAATCGTTCGATATGTTCTCTCAAAATTTTGTTTATTTGGAACGAGAAAAGAAATCATTATAGATGTGTAACGTAGCTGTTAATATATTTGAGTGTGTAAAGGAATGATTTATTATAAGTTTACTCGTACTTTATTTAAAAAAAGGAATAGGTCATTAAAGCTAAATAGTGAGGTTATGTTTCACGTTTTATTCTGCTGGGTATGTTATTTGAATAAATCGTAAGATCTGGAACTAATTCTGTTTTAGAGGATGTAGTAGAAGAACTTTCAGAACAACCATCACAAATTAAAGAACACCATAATGAAGAGATCCAACAGTTTGTTAGTGAAAAGAAAATTAACAACCAGGAAACAAGTACAACCGATGAAGAAGAAGTCAGGAAAACTGGAAACATATTTAACTGCAGTGAATTTTTTTTAAAAAATGAAGGAAACAAATATCGATTCAAGGAAGCGCAACAGTATTATCCGCACAAGAAATGCAAACCCCAGTAAACATTATTGTATCCTGATATTTATTAATTTTCAATCCTTTGTTATATATTATGTCGATAGTTACTTTTTTTATATATTAACTAAATATTGTCTGATCTACATATAGATATACCAGAACACATCCCGCTAACCACACTGAAAACTAAGTTACAAAACTCTCTGCTCATCATAATCTTCTGTTTCATATAATATATGAGATCAAGGGCCACTGACAAATAGATTGAATTTGTAACGCAGTGGCTCCTTACATTTTCTTTACAATTTTGTTGTTCTAATTTTCCTAGTTGTCGATCTAGATAAGAACTATATAAGGACCATGATGCTTCATAATTATGTTATAAGAACTTGTACTCTGTTTTGCGTTCTCGATATATATGAATGGAATTAAGTATATTCCAATCAGCGTGTTTGAAGTCAACATTGTATTTAGTAGTTTATTCTGTCTGTGTCTCTTAAAAATATACTTAATACTCTGCTCTTGTAATTTTTTTTTAATATGTAATAAACATAGTTATCATATAAAAGTCCATTAATACCTATATCTATCCCAACATATACCTAACTATACTCTAGCTACTATTCTATCTATATACTCTTAGCTACTTGTGTAAGTATATAAAATACCTACATATAATAATAATGACATTATTAAACAAATAGTTTAAAAGCCAAAGAATTATATAAACGTTAAAAAAGTTGTTTGGTAGCGTTAAAAGGAGTTGAGTAAAATAAATTTGTTTTTGCTTTTATCACTATGACCATTTTGGTACTAATTTGTTAGTTTAGTATATAATAATATCGATATATACTGGCATGACAATAACATGACCGAATGCAAATTATAAGGATTTTAATATTACATTAATTACAAATAATTAGATTGGCGGGGGCTATGCCCTTATGACGTGTAGGCCTCACTATGGGCCAACAACAAGCCAACTAGACGGCTAGGACATAGCTCTCTAAGGTCCCTGGGTATCAGCATCGGTTGTCCCAGGTGTCGCATGCGTGTATGCAGGAAAGCGGGGCAATTCATCAGAACATGCCCCGCTGTTTCCTCATCTTCCAAGCATCCCCTACACTCAGGGTCTTCCACAAGACCCATTATGTAAAGGTGTCATCTTAAGTGGCAGTGACCACTTAAGACAAATTACAGTCTGCAAGCTTAAGCAATATTATGTCAAAAAGTATAAGGATTTTAGTATAAAGTGTTACAATTATAAAGGAGAGTGTGGCAATGATTTTTTTGTTTGTAGAACAAGAAGAATGTCATTTATTTCTAAAAGATTTTAGATTTCTAAAATTAAAAATGGCAAAATAGGTATTATACCATAACACAATTAAAAAAGACAAAGAACTATTACAGTTGTGATAATAAATAGGCAAATTCGCGCATGCGCTATTGGGATGGCCTGTTATGTGATTTAGCTTAGCCTTTACAGATGCTCGCTCGAGCTGAGTTGCTAATATTTTCTACTTGTTCAGCATCCTCGAAAACGGTACATGACGCGGATTTTCTCGTTCATCGAGAGAACATTGTTTTTCACCCCCGTCGAGGGTGGTTCTTGGCCGTTGAGGGGGTGGGGTCAAGTCGAGGATGAGTTACAGCATCGCTATCGTTTTCGGCATCATCGAAAATGGGATGAAGTGGGTTTCTCCCTTCATCAGGAGAAAATCACTTTTCACCCCCGTCGGGGGTGGTTCTTGGCCGTTGAGGAGGTGAGATCAAGTCGGGGATAGTAGACGACATCGCCATCGTTTCCGGCCTCATCGAAAATGGGGGGTGACGCGGATTTTTTCTTTGGTAACGAGAAATGCTCAATTCGTCCGTTGGGGGGTAGTTTTTACCGTTTTCGGATGGGTGCCCCACTCAAAAAGAATTTTAACCCCTTCCATCGTGCTCAGCATCCTCGAAAACGGGGCGGGGGAGGTGGTTTGGTAGCATTCTAAAATACTGACCATTTTCGGGTTTTTTTCCGACTCACAGAATGTACAAAATGTACTTCGCTTTGTGACATCACGTCGCATCGGAGTGGAGCCAACGCCAACACTCACGATACGGGTGGGCAGGGTCAGACGCAATTTTAAATAATTAATGACTACAATTTAAAAGTCCTCATGTTATTTTTTTTAACATCATTGGCATCAGTGCTTTATAATCTCTATATTTTTCCTACTTTCAAAAAATATGAAAATTCTCCATTATTACGCCATAAAACAACCTAAATTGACTTATATACATACACAGTGCGGGTAGATAGACGAAAATATTTGGAAAAAAATATTTTCAAAATCGTTATTGTCTCTAAACTGTAATAATTACCTCCAGTGGAAATAATAAAATCTTGATTTATTATCTCATTGAAATCACTGTAATGCACAGTTTCGGTTTCACTTTTTCCGCCTCTATTCACAGTGTGAGACTCAGACCATGCTGTGGATTCCTTTCCAATAAGTTTGATCTTGATTCCTAAAATGAATATTGGTATTATTATCAAACATAGATTCATAATGTGGCTTTCATTATTTACCTCTAATCTGCTGGTTGTTAATTTCACAATGGAATTTCCCTTTTATGTTATGTCCGGCGTAACACACCTCATTTTCTAGTCGTATTTTACCTGACATCCCTCAAAGCCTCCGCTGTCTTTCCGCTATTTTTCTTGTACCTGTTACGTAGAATTAAAATAGTTTCAACGACTAATGTATAGTTCGACATGGAGGAAACTTAAATTCTCAAAAGAGGGTTAAATGTTTTTAAAGAATATAAACTTTTGTTGGAAGCGAATTTATTAAAGCATGGGAAATACACAAGAGCTAGTAATAAACTGAATATAATAATTAAATGAACTGCAGACTGCAGGCATACAGTCACCCATCAAGAGATAATAGCACAAAGAGCATTGCTAAAATATACATATCAGCATCTATGGTGTACTTTCATCTCGGGGATTGGCAACTCGGGAACTATGGGATCTTTACGTGACTTGATAGTCAACTCGGAAACTTATTAAGAGAGAAGTTATAATTCATTGATAGCCAGAAAGGAAACTATATTGTTGTTTTCCGGTCACAAGTATAAAAAAAAGAACAAAAGTGGATCTATTTTATGGTAGTGCGTCAATCGAAAAAAATGTTACGGGCCGTGTTACCACAAAGAATTAAGTACCTTCCCATTTTTTTTTTATTTTTCGGGTACAGTTTATTTATTTTTCTATTTCACT
>CAXKVY010000413.1:120000-137471 GCA_964058915.1 Tetropium fuscum
TCAGTCAGTCACTAAGTCAGTCAGTTAGTCAGTCAGTCAGTCAGTCAGTGAGTTCGCCATTATTCCTTGTAACATCGGCTATCTGCCAGTGAAAGTCCCGTCAAAACCGGTCCAGCCGTTTCGCATATTAGCCGGAATAAACAGACAAACAGACAAATATTTAAAAAAATTGTTTTTGTTATAAGTACCATATATATGCTTTAATGTGCATTTAGTAAAAACTGTTATTTTGACATTATAGATACTCCAATTTAATTGAATTATATAAATTATCTATATTCGGTATAGCATTACTATAAACATTACTGTCATAGCAATGCGAATGAAAATGCACTCGGTTGTATCGCCGGATTAAGGGCACAACCTACAATTATTGACAAACATGGTGCACGCTTACGCAAGTTATTACATTGTGTACCTATTTTATAAATTATGTTCATTTTAACCTTGCTTACATTTCGTAACATAATCTAGCCGTTATGTTACCTCCTACGTGTACCTACTTTATAAATTATGTTCATTTTAACCTTGCTTACATTTCGTAACATAATCTAGCCGTTATGTTACCTCCTACGTGTCAGAATGAATGAAGGCACAAAAATACCGACGCAGCAAATGCACGCTTGCATGTATTTCATATAACAAGAATAATCATTATGTAGGCAACAGACAGTTGGTTAGTGCTTTTGCAGAATATTTTTTGAGTTCTTATATCACCCCTAATGGTTCAACCGAGTACAAGAACGATTTGGTAGATGAAAGTAATGATTTTTTCCAATTAGATGAATGTACAGAGCAAGAAGTCTTAACTGCTTTAAAAAAAATTAAACCGAAGTACACAATGGGCCCTGATAAAATCCCAGCTTTTATCTTACACGATTGTGCAACTGTGTTCAAAAGTCCACTAACATTTTTATTTAATTTGTCTCTCAAATCACATGTATTTCCTGATTCATTGAAGTGTTCGAAAATAATTCCCATATACAAAAAAGGTGATAAAAATAATATTGAAAATTACAGACCTATAACGATTGTCAATAATTTCGCAAAATGTTTTGAAATTTTGTTGTATGAACCAACGTTTTCTTATGTAAAACATCGCATTACGGAATACCAACATGGCTTTTTTAAGGGAAGATCGACCTCAACAAATCTTTTTTGTATAAGCCAATATATATCTGACGCTATAGACGCTAATTCGCAAGTTGACGTTATATACACTGATTTCACTAAGGCATTTGACAGACTCGATCACAGAATTTTACGATCAAAATTTAAAAAAAATTGTTTTTCAGGAAATTTATTGCTGTTTTTTAAATCATATCTCGAGAATAGACACCACTACATTGAGTACTGTGGTCAGCAGTCTGCAGAATTTATATCTACATCGGGTGTACCACAAGGCTCTGTGTTAGGGCCGTTATTTTTTAATATTTTCATTAATGATATTATAGTTGACATTGGCGTAAATTGCCTATTATATGCTGACGATATGAAGTTGTATAACAAGGTAAATGATGTAAAGGATTGCTTGGTTTTACAAGCTGCCCTCGATAAAATTAGTAAATGGTGTAATTTAAACAAGTTACAATTAAATATAAGTAAGTGCAATGCTCTAACATTTTCTAGGAAACTTTACCTTATCGAATTTAATTACACTTTAGAAGAGTCAGTCCTTACCCGCCCATCAACATTTCGTGACCTCGGTATAACTTATGACAGTAAGCTGTCTTTCAATTATCATATAAACACAATTACCAGCCAAAGCTTTAGGACACTCGGATTTATAATTAGGTGTTCTCATGACTTTAACAACATGCACACTCTGAAACTGTTATACCAGTCTTTTGTTAGATCCAAATTGGAATATTGTTCAGTTATTTGGTCTCCTCATTATAATATTCACATACAGAATTTAGAGAGAATTCAGAGACGTTTCTTAAAGACATTGTCTTATAAGGAAGATGGTGTCTATCCTGCTATTGGCTTTACTCAAAGTGAACTTTTAAATAGATACTCGCTGTTGAGTCTTGAGTCTCGAAGAATTATAAGACAGCAAATATTCCTTTACAATTTAATAAACAATATAACAGACTGTGGTACTATTTTAAGTTTATTGAATTTTCGGATACCAAGGCTGGGTTCTAGACAAAACTCATTATTTTATTTACCCACCCCTAGAACCAACAATCAAAAATCCTCACCCCTATATAAAATGTGTGAAAATTATAATAACCTTCAAGATCAGTTTGATATATTCCACTGCAATGTAGCTGCGATAAAAAATTTAACTCCCTAGTCGTAAATTATAAATTATAATTTTGTTTTGTTTTGGGTTTATTTACAGTACTATAGGGTACTATATTTTTATTGATAAAACACATTTATTATATTGATATATCTGTATATTGTATCTGTATATTGTATCTTATATTATGTACATATTTATATCTCCTGCCCAGTAATTGGAATTTCTGTTGGGTAGTGTATTGCTAAATAAATAAATAAATAAATAAATATAAAAGGCCAGCTGCGCTGACCTTCGATAATGTTACATTTGTTTACGTCTTGCTGTACGCATCAAAGTTTGTTCCTGTGCGAATAGTTATTTTTGACAGTTATTCTGTGCAGACACTTTATTCACACCACCGGCACCGGGAGGATGGGGTTAAAGGAGAATTTTTGATTTACAGACTTACCGCTAGCTGTATTATTTCGCACTTCAACACATCTGATAATGATAACAGACTGATCACTGAAGTGTACGTAGAACACCGACATATCGGAAATTATCTGCATCTATCATTACTTATCAGAGCACTTAGGTATATTGAAAGTGAATAGGGTGAATTAATGAATTAAAAGATAAACATTTCAGCAATGTCTAAATTACTAAATATAAGTAAACAATATCGTTTTACTTATATCTGATAATATTGTTATTTCAGATTTTCCGAGTATTATCGCAGTCCTGCAGTATATATAAGCTATATTTTTTCGAGCTATAGCTGATTCATAAGATAAGACGTTTAGATAAATGAACTACACGAATCCCATTCAGAAACAAATGTTAGAATAAAGTGCACATAATAAAGTAAAATTTTTTTAGGATTTGTTTTAAAACAGTTAATGCATTGAAAAAATGCCTTACTTACTAAATTTCTAGCCCCAATAACCAATTACCTTTCACAAATAGTACTTAATAACATTTAAGGTCCTGTGTGAAATAACCCCTTATGTTCAGATTCAAACAATAATAAGGTAAACGCAGTAAAGTTTTGAGGTGAGCACAATTAGATACTCCGCATCATATGACAATTCTGAAAATTGTAGTCTATCCCCCACCCTGGTGATCCCATTTTCATCTAGGAAGGACTGCCCGACGATCGGCTGGCCCTTATATTTTCATGGTTCTAGAAACTTCTTGATTATTCCATACCACTCTAGATTGTATACAGGGCGTCAAGAATATTTATAAATAGTCCACATGCTGCAACTGTTCTAAATGGGGTAAGGGGCCGGATCTCGGTTATTTGAAGTCCTAGAGGGATGAAACTTCACTCTTGTATGGGGCGTTATATCTGGCGCCCCCAGATGCGATGTTGCCGCATCGTCGGCTGCAGTGTTGTGAAATTTGTACAGTAATGAACGGAAGTGCAATCGTGAAGGTGCAATGACCTTTTTTTAACTTAAGTGTTTAATATGCTAACAACCGATATACAACCTAGAAACTCGACACAATATTTTTGAAAATTAGATCCTTTCATGTTAGGTAATATAATTACTACCCAGCATGAAAGGTTGACGATAAATATATATATATATATATATATATATATATATATATATATATATATATATATATATATATATATATATATATATATATATATATATATATATATTAGCTTTGAAATTCTTTGCTATTCATATTTATTTTGTGAAAAGTAATCTTGGGTTGGTAGCATTTCATTACATAGAAATAAGCAAATAGACGAATAAGAAGGAAAACACACTTATCAGTGCTATATCTGGACACACATACGGAAATGAACCACTATACACATGAAAACGAACCACTTAGAAGTTGTACAAGTTCTTTCACCTTTCTTGATGATCTTCAGAGCAGTATACGATTTATTTCATTGATCATCCATACTAAATATGATAACTGTATGCCTAATGCTTTTATATATAATATGTTCAGATAGAACAAATATAAATAGTAGACTAGGTTTGTGTATTCTAAGAATGAGTTCCGTCAAAAACTAATGTCATAAAACGTCACTGCAAATGTTGGAGTATTAATATTTTAAATTCAAGTATGGATGATCAATGAAATAAATCGTATACTGCTCTGAAGATCCTCAAGAAAAGTGAAAGAACTTGTACAACTTCTAAGTGGTTCGTTTTCATGTGTATAGTGGTTCATTTCCGTATGTGTGTCCAGATATAGCACTGGTAAGTGTGTTTTCCTTCTTATTCGTCTATTTGCTTATTTCTATGTAATGAAATGCTACCAACCCAAGATTACTTTTCACAAAATATATATATATATATATATATATATATATATATATATATATATATATATATATATATATATATATATATATATATATATATATATATATATATATATATATATATATATTTATGTATATATATATATATATATATATATATATATATATATATATATATATATATATATATATATATATATATATATATATATATATATATATATATATATAGAGTCGACCAAATTAAGAACCTCTAAAACTACCTGCTTAAAATATAAAGGATCATTTTGAAAAGTGAACATAAGACAAATTTAAAGTAACGTAGCCATAAGAAATAATTGACGAACATGAAGTAATAATTAAGGCTCTGTGATTTGCTTCAAACCGTTTTAAAGAATACCGAAAAAATTGAAAATTTATCAACCACGAACATAAGAATTGAAGTAAGAAATAAGAAATTTAAACACAGAAATGGAACAATAATTTGAAGATATCAAAATAGAAAACGTGGAAATAAAAATAGAAAATCAATAGCCACTTAAAAATCCCACTTTTATCTACAGAAAGGAAATTTAAAAAATACATTCTGGATTTATACGGAATAAGAGAAGACGAGAATAGAATAAATAAAGCAAATTGTATGATAGCTCTAATATTCGGAGAACGAGCAATGTGTACGATGTCTAAAATGCACCCTCTATAACACTCGCGAACAACCAACTTAAAAAATATTTATTCTTATGTAAATCGACTTGGCGGATCCGATCTTGGAGTTCGGCAGGCACTACGGAATTGCAAACTGTTCAAAATCGATAATTTCTGAAAAATCTCAAATTTTATGGAAACTTTTTAATTTTTACTTGTCTCCCTTATATCCTTATATACTATATCTCCCTTAATTTAAGTCCAATTAAATTAAAATTTTTAGAATAGCCAAATTAGCCCTTTGTTAACATGCAAAAAATATACGTGTCAATAAGAATATTGTTTTAAATAGTTGGTGACACATAATTTGTTAAAAATGCAGCAACAAATAATCGATCGAGAAAACTTTCTTGTTTTTAAAGTTTGTTGCAATTCATGACAAAGATAGAAATAATCAAATACATTGATGAATAATCAAAGGAAAACACACTTACCAGTTATATATCTGGACATAGGTATATAAGGAAACGATTCACTTAGAAAGTGTACAAGTATTACATACGTATTAGATTACATACAGATAAGATATAGGTGATTCAGATTGATTACGATCAAGCGTGGTAAATGCGTTATGAATAGGGTTTGGCAGTCAGCATATATATATATATATATATATATATATATATATATATATATATATATATATATATATATATATATATATATATATATATATATATATATATATATATATATATATATATATATATATATATATATATATATATTTATATATATATATATATATATATATATATATATATATATATATATATATATATATATATATATATATATATATATATATATATATATATATATATATATGTATATATATATATATATATATATATATATATATATATATATATATATATATATATATATATATATATATATATATATATATATATATATATATATATATATATATATATATATATATATATATATATATATATATATATATATATATATATATATATATATATATATATATATATATATATATATATATATATATATATATATATATATATATATATATATATATATATATATATATATATATATATATATATATATACAGGGGAGTCAGTTTTTTGTAGACAAACTTTAACAGGGGATAGAACGCACGTTTTTAAAAAGAAAAGTGCCTATAAAGATATGGCCTATCTAGCTTCCTAAGGAAGATACAGGGTGTTAAAATTAAATTTTTTTTACATTAATGTGTAATATTTTCTGAACGGAATGATATATTCACTAAATATTTTACACATATCTTAACCTGCATAGGATCAACATGTTGTATTGTTCCTGTCGAAAATACTAGTGGATGTTACTTTTTTCGGGTACTTCGACTATTCTGCATAATAGAACTTTTTTTTCGTACGCCACTGACATTATCTGATACATATTTCTAACATAACAGCCCCTTAGTAACAATTTTGATCTCTTGTAATTTTGCTCTAACTATGACAGTTTTCGAGATATTGGCCGTTGTTTCTCTGACAGTGTAATGTCGTTATTATAATTTTTTTTTCTCGAATTTTCTTTATGACTTATAAACGAACGCTTAGATTTTTTCATGTTTGGGGGATAATGCCTATTAATTAAGGCGCATAAAACAAGCGGTAAGAATGTTCAAAAACTTGCACAGTGGCGGGGTGGAAGGGGTGCTCCACCCCTTTCGTAAACAGAACTTCTACGCCAAAGACTATTTAAAAAAACTGCTATTTTCATTATCTACATACAGTTTAACAAAAATAATGTCCCTTCTTCTGTTTCGAAATTCCTGTGCGTTTCCTAGTTATTTTGATTTTTAATGTTTGATGTGGTACTAAATTAAGTAATTTATTTATTAGCAATAATAATTATCGGCTAAATATTTAATTCTTTCAACGAAACCTACCTAAATATGGTTTGTTAAGGATTCTAAAAAGCCGAAATCTCTTTATCTCTTTCCAAGTAATTACAATTACAAAAAAAAACATTAGATGAGCATTGATGTTAATGTTTATGGAGATATAAACATTTTTGAATTTATAGCAATATTTAATTAGCAATAATAATTGTGGAATAAATAACAATTGTTAGCAATAATGATTTATAAATAACAATTACAAGAATTAATAACAATAACACTAGTACCTACATACATAAAATTAGATACTTTGTTCAAAATGTAAACCGTTCTTCTCAATACACATTTCACTGCGACGTATCATAGAACGTCTTAAGTTAACTAAATGATGCACCCTTATTTCATTGCAAGCATCTCTAATGCGATTTTGAAGTTCCTCAAGTGTATTAACCGGAGTGGTATACACTATTTCCTTAATGAATCCCCACACAAAAAAGTCAAGTGGTGTTAAATCGGGGGATCTGGGAGGCCACGCCACTGGACCTCCACGACCTATCCACCTCCCTGGATAGTTATTGTTTAGCCAATTTCTTACATTTCTGCCATAATGGGCCGGGCACCCATCAAGTTGAATCCAAGACTGTCTTCTTAAATTCAAAGGAATGACTTCCCATATATTACCATGGTGTTCTTCTAAAAATTGTAAGAAATTTTCTGAATTTACACGTTGTGGCAAGAAATAAGGTCCAAACACGTGGTTGCCGTAAATTCCAATCCAGACATTTGTACTAAATTCATGTTGAAAACTTCGTGGGCGAATGGCATGTGGGTTTTCATGTGCCCATACATGCAGATTGTGAAAATTTACTATACCACGATGAGTAAAACAAGATTCATCAGTCCACAGTATATTGGATAAGAAATCCCTATTATTTTGAATGGAGTTAAGAACCCACCTACAATAAGTAAGTCTTCGTTCAGCGTCACCTGGACATAAACCTTGAACAGGTTGAAAATGATATGGGCGTCTGTGATCCCGTTTTAAAACCCGGGAAATTTTACTTTGGGAAATACCAAGAGCAATAGCAGCACGTCGAGTACTTGTCGTTGGGTTCCTATTAAATTCCCGCAATATACGGTCTCTATCCTCGCAATATACGGTCTCAACCGTCCACGGTTGTTCTGTCGGCCCCCGGGTACATTTTTCAAACCCTGTTTAACAAATCGACGGTGGATACTCACAAAAACGGAATGTCGTCTATTTTGAAATCTTCTTCGATACTCCCTAGCTGCGTATCTTGAATTCCCATTTGCGAACCCATTAATAAAATGAATGTCGGCTTGTTCGCTATTTGCAAATGTAAACGGCATGTTACACTAATTAAAATCTGGCAAATCACATAAAATAACTTTTTAATCTTAAAAATAATAATTAATAACAGTGAAAATATTCAAGATGAAGCAAAATTGTTTGTAGATAAACTTGTAATACGTCAAACTGTCGTTTCAAAATATGACATAATGCTTACTTGTTTTCCAAGGAGTATAATATTTTGTTGCAATTATTACGTACAGTTACAAATACGCTAGTTTTAAATGGAAATTATTTAGCAAACAACAACAAAAATTGAAACAGAAATTGGTACATGCACAAGTTTAATAAAACAAAGGAAATTTTTGGCAACTGCACAATAATCTATTGTATTGTAAGTACATTTGTAATTTAACAGATTTCAACATATAAAAGTATTGTATTTTAGTAAGGCTTGATATAACAAATATTTATTTTGACTACATTGGAAAAAGATAAAGAATAAGAGATTTCGGCTTTTTAGAATCCTTAACACACCATATTTAGGTAGGTTTCGTTGAAATAATTAAATATTTAGCCGATAATTATTATTGCTAATAAATAAATTACTTAATTTAGTACCACATCAAACACTAAAAATCAAAATAACTAGGAAACTCACAGGAATTTCGAAACAGAAGAAGGGACATTATTTTTGTTAAACTGTATGTAGATAATGAAAATAACAGTTTTTTTTAAATAGTCTTTGGCGTAGATGTTCTGTTTACGAAAGGGGTGGAGCACCCCTTCCACCCCGCCACTGTTCAAGTTTTTGAACATTCTTACCGCTTGTTTTATGCGCCTTAATTAATAGGCATTATCCCCCAAACATGAAAAAATCTAAGCGTTCGTTTATAAGTCATAAAGAAAATTCGAGAAAAAAAATATAATAACGACATTACACTGTCAGAGAAACAACGGCCAATATCTCTAAAACTGTCGTAGTTAGAGCAAAATTACAAGAGATCAAAATTGTTACTAAGGGACCGTTATTAGGCCGTTAGAAATATGTATCAGATAATGTCAGTGGCGTACGAAAAAAAAGTTCCATTATGCAGAATATCCGAAGTACCCGAAAAAAGTAACATCCACTATAGTATTTTCGACAGGAACAATACAACATGTTGATCCTATGCAGGTTAAGATATGTGTAAAATATTTAGTGAATATATCATTCCGTTCAGAAAATATTACACATTAATGTAAAAAAAAATGAAACTTTAACACCTTGTATCTTCCTTAGGAAGGTAGATCGGCCATATATTTATAGGCACTTTTCTTTTTAAAAACGTGCGTTCTATCCCCTGTTAAAGTTTGTCTACAAAAAACTGACACCCTGTATATATATATATATATATATATATATATATATATATATATATATATATATATATATATATATATATATATATATATATATATATATATATATATATATATATATATATATATATATATATATATATTTATATATTTTATACATATATATATGCTGAGGGAGACACAGGCAAAAAATATTTCAAAAGAGATATTTTAAATTTTTTTAAAAGAAACATCTCATTTATAAGCTAAAATGTAAGTGTTTTTTAAAATATACACCAAAAATATTCATTTATTATATAAAAACTCTTTTCATACTATCCTGACCCACTTGAGATATCCTGATCCATGCATTGTTGCCAAAGTGAACCTTTTCATATTTTTAGTGAGAAGAAGAGAGATGTTGATGTGTCTGTTCTTATTTAATTCAATAACTAACTCGTGTTATGCACTTTTTAAAGAATTTTAACATGAAAATATATTATTTTATTGTTGAAAACAAAAAATACTGTCTAAGAAATATAAAATTCATTAATAATTATGAATACAGATATAGATCCCTACACACATCTAGAACAGTGACAGATTCGAAACTAGACACGTGTTCCGCCGACAATGGATCTTCAGCTGTATTTAGCTGTATCTTCAGAAATATGAAGTTACAGCTAAAGGTAGAAGTTGAAATGCTGGTATATATGCGTCATCCTTCTAAACCGACACGAAGGCAGACATTAGGCAGAGGTAGACATTAAGAAAATTGTTGTACATTAGAAAATGTCTCTTGAGGCATAGAAAGTGTGTATCAAATTTCACAAAAATATCTATAGTGTCGTACCCCTATCACGAGTCATACCCTCAAATATTAGTATATTAAGTAACAGCCTGTATTATAAGACATGGTTTTTTCAATATAGGTAACTGAAAAATTAAAAGGTTTCAAAAAAATAACCAGAGTACTTTTTGTCAAAAATTAAATTTCCCAGTGAAATAGTTTTTTTCAACCTTGAAAAAGCTATATTTTAAACTTAATACAAGTATAAACAAATATGCAAAAAAATGCGAGATATCACTAAAATAGTTTTATTACAATTTTCAATTCGATAATTACTGTAATTTTGTTGAAGAGACATCAGCTTAACTTTTATACAAAAAGCTGAAAAAAATACGTTGGTACTTAGGTATTATAATTTTTTTTGCAAGAATGATTAAATTTTACAAGTTAAAATAAAATATGTTATATAAACAATAAACATGTATCCAATAGCCTTAAAATTACGTTATACTGAATACAAATTGTTATTTTCATTAAAAATTGAACACAAAAGAGAAAATAAAAGGAAAAGGAAAACAGAGGACCAAAAATAATAATTTTCATCATCGAATCTTATTCACCGCTTATTTTATTATTCTCTGAATCAATTCCTACACCTACCTATTTCTACTGAGAAATAAGTTACAAGCAAAAATGTAAGAAAACATTTTTCCTCGATTTTTAGCATTTTTTGCTGATTTTTTTATGCCTACGTTTAGTATGAAAATAGTTTTTTTCGAGATTGAAATAGCTATTTAGATGGTACATTTAATTTTGTACAAAAAAGTATTCTCGTAAGTTATATTTAAAAAACTGAAAGAACATTACTTTCATTCCGTCCTATTGTCTATTATTGACTATGTCCAAAAACCAGGGGTAAAAGGAACGAATGCGTTTAAGGTATTTTATATTTCATTAGTTTAATTGTACCTTAAAATGATAAATCCACAGTGCTATTAAATTTAAGCTTGGATTTGGAGCACAGAGAAAATTTGTCCAATTTTAAGTCTTAATTATCTTTTACTATAAAACTATGCATTTTTAGTATATACACATAATACGATTTTTGTAGAGAATAAAATTTCGTGTAGAAATGGCCTACTATAAAGTCTAACAAAATTTTTCATCAAAATAAGTAAAAAAAAACTATTTAAAAAAACTAATTTTCAAATTTTTTTCTTTTTAAATTTTTGTGCAACTTTATTTTTTCTGAATGAATTTTGGTATAAGTATTGGTTCACCCAAAAAAGCTGACGTAATTCCCATCAAATTGTTGACAATAAAAATATTTTTGATTAAAGTTGTTATCAAATTTTCAAAGTTACCTTACTTTCTTACGATTTTACCACTTTTTACCATACCATACCATATACTATGTCATTTTAAATTTTACAAGCAAGAATTATTTTTATTCAATACAAAAATTATTTTCGGCTTTCAATGATAATGATAAAGGTACAATTTGTTCAATATTTTGCTATTTATATAATCTTAAATATAAAATAACTTTAATGTACTGATTATAGCTGTTTCAAAGATTTTTTTTTTGAAAATTACATATCTATTACTTGTTTATTATTTGTTTATTACGTGCATTGTGCATACATTACATAATGTGAATTAATAAATAATACGTACATATGTACATACGAACTAACAAATAATAAAGAAGTGAGAAAAATGTAAGTGTCAAAAAACGAATATTTGAAACAGATCCAATTATTACATTAGTACTAACATTAGTTGTACTAGTTTTTTTTTATATCTAAGATCATATGAATATCAAAATTTTGAACAAATTATACCTTTATCATTACCATTGATAAATCGGAACTATTTTTGTATTGAATAAAAGTAATTCTTGGGTGTAACAATTAAAAGTAACGTAAAAAGTGGTAAAATGGTAAGAAAGTATTTTTTTATTTTTTATTTATTTACTTTATTTTTCACTTATCTTGATGAAAAAAGTATTTTGACGTTCAATAGGAAATATTTCAATAGGAAATTTGATTCTCTACAAAAAAATGGTATTATATGTACCAACTAAAAATGCATAGTTTTTTAGCATAGCATAGTTTAAATGCATAGTGCATAGATAAATTTAATAGCACTTTGTGGATTTATAATTTTTAAGGTGCAATTGAAGATATGAAATAATAAAATACATATAATTTATTAAATAATTAATTAATAATTTATTAAATTAGTTCCTTAATCAATTACATTGTCAATAGACTACTATATTTAACTGACATAACCTCTTTCTCAATGTGAGTTCACATGCCGTTTGTTTAACATTTAAATATTTTATCTGGAAGTCATTATAAAAGTCAATTTCGAAACTAATATCTATAAATAGAAACTCAACGTTGCCACATTGAGATGGTTCAGGTTGTAATGTACGAACTTAGCTTTACACATATACATTTTGTATATACGAACGGTTCTACAGCGCCACAGTAGACTTTATGTCGAACTAAAATTAAGATATTTCATACCAACGTGAGCCAAGTGATTGTTTTTATATTATATGACTCCTTTATCAAGCAAAAACAAACTTGAGCCACATATACGGCTCAGGTTGGTCTCGCTGGCTCAACATTGCATGTACAGTTTGCTATCATGGCTCAGCTTGGATACAATTCTCTCTCTCTCTCTCTCTCTCTATATATATATATATATATATATATATATATATATATATATATATATATATATATATATATATATATATATATATATATATATATATATATATATATATATATATATATATATATATATATATATATATATATATATATATATATATATATATATATATTTATATCTTCTAATTTCTTTGCTATCTTTATATATTTTTTTGGAGGGTTTATCTTGGGATAGTAGCAATAAAACGACTGATTAAGTTACTTGACGTTTCGGTCCCTTTCTTGGGTCTTCTTCAAAAGAGTATTTTATTTTGTGACATATTTGACACAGGCAAAAATGAGAGTTTTAATTAATTTTTAAGGTTACTAGACTGTTCGATTAGTATCATAGGGAAGAACAGCCAAGAAACCCTACGAACTTAGGCTATTTTATATTTCATTATTATTCTAATTTTGGTTATGTTAATATTATGTAGATGTAAGTAGGTATGTATGTACGTATATAAGTTTATATATAGAGAAAATGTTTTTCTCTCATTTTCTCACACAGGCAAAACTCTCATTTTTGCCTGTGTCAAATATGTCACAAAATAAAATACTCTTTTGAAGAAGACCCAAGAAAGGGACTGAAACGTCAAGTAACCTAATCAGTCGTTTTATTGCTACTATCCCAAGATAAACCCTCCAATATATATACATATATATATATATATATATATATATATATATATATATATATATATATATATATATATATATATATATATATATATATATATATATATATATATATATTAGCTTTGAAATTCTTTGCTATTCATATTTACATTATATTTGCTATTCATATTTTCACAAAATATATATATATATATATATATATATATATATATATATATATATATATATATATATATATATATATATATATATATATATATATATACACGCGTCGTGCTTGACCTTTTGTTCTTATGCCACATTCTATCTAACCAGTTTTTCGGGTCTTTCTTCTTCGTTGACAAGAAAAGGAACCCAAGATTCGATCGGCGTTACACTTCAGTCTGGATAATTCGGATACGTGTCCTTTACTGATAATTTTAATTGATTTGATTTTGATTGATATTATCCCTTTGCATTTGTTCCTAGAAGATGGACCTGATGGTCTCCAGTTTACCGTTTTTATCCGAACATTGCCGTGATTTTAAAAATTCCTGTCCCGATAGAATAATAATAATGGCGTGATAATCATTTTGTTACAGTTGCAATCGCGGGATGACTCGAAAAATATAGAGTTAGCCTATAAAACTAAATCCCTCTATTGCCTGGAGTATTACTAAACCACTGTGACACTGTTTCTAAAGTTCAAGCTACTACAAATTACAAAACAAATCATAAAATAGTTAGGTATCCGCCTAAATGATTCCCGGCTTTTATCTATGTTTATCTAAATTATAACTTCACAATTGCTGGAAAATAATATCAACGCATAAATTAATGAGCCATAAACTTTCGACAATTAAACTGGCTACAAAAATATATGAAACCAAGGTTTTGGGAATTACCACTAATATATTTCGATGTACGGTTTCAGGAATATTGGATAATAATTGCCATTGTTAGTTTACCTCTATATAAACTGATACAATAAAATATAAGTATTTTAGTCGAAATGGTGACAAAAGTGTGGGTACTCTTAGTGGTCCTCTTCTCCAGCATCCAATCATTACTAGCCTGCGTAAGTGGCAAGAAAACTTCTTTTATGTCACAGAAAATGCCTATGCATGCTGGATTCAGTCTGTTGTGCATATGGCGGTCGTAATTTTTTTTCTCTTTAGAATGGCTACACCATGAAACTGCTGAAAGCAAAAAATTGCGATGACAACAGTGTGATAAAAATTCAGAAGGGATTCAATGTTGTAATGGATAACGAGTGCAACATGGTCATCTCTGGGTGTATTAATATAACTAAACCCATTAAAACCAGTACGGTAAGTAAACTGTGTAGAACCGAGCGGTACCTATAGGCTCTTGATTATATCCTAAAATACGGGGCAATAAGGAACATAAGACATTCACGAGTTTTATTGCAGAAATCGGTCAATGGGTCTGTTTTGGATTCTACTTGATTGGGATCCTTACTTGTCACTGGACCGTATTTCTTGACCAAAGTAAAACATTGATATATCCTTACTCATTTAAAAACTTGTCTGGACATAGAGACCTTATGATTACAACGCATATAACATCATAATCGCAGCTAATTTGCTTTCAAAACTATTAGTGCTCATTATAATACCATGTCCATCGTCGTGATCGTGAAACATCTTCTTCATCTAAATTAGAGGGAGGTGGTGTAATTATTGCCGTAGACAAGCAACTTATTAGTTACACCGAAAACTCGTGGCTTTCTGAAGCAGAAGACATTTGGGTAACAGTTATCTCTAGCGATAATATTGCAACGAAACTCCATATAGGTTCTGTTTATATTCCTTCGGGTGACATGATGGCCCTAAATTTGTTTTGTTCCAAGCTTACTGATATTATTGTAAATAATCCAAATGACATGTTCATTCTCTGTAGTGATTTTAATTTACCTGGTATAAAGTGATCTATTGATCCATCTAATGAGTTTTGTAAGGCAAAATATTTGGCTGACCAACGTTCTAGCATATTTATCGATACTGTCTCTTTTTCAGGACTTTGTCAATATAACAGTAACGTCAACGTGTCTGGAAATACTTTAGATCTATTTTTTAATAACAACTACAGAATAAAGAAATTAAACATTTGTCACACACACCTTGTTAAGGAAGACCATCATCACAATACTCTCGAATTTTATATTGATATCAGTTTTACAGGAAAGAAATTATTTAATAATAGTTATAAGTATAATTTTAATCGTGCAGACTGCGAAGCAATCAACAATGAGTTTCATAATATTACTTGGGAAATTGAACTTTCAAATTCAAATACTGAGCAGTCCACTTCTAAATTTTATTCTATTGTTAATAGATTAATAGACTCGCATGTACCAAAATACAGTAATAAATATCGTAGTAAATTTCCTTCGTGGACTCTCTATCTACAATTAAAGCTATCAAAGAAAAAACGAAATATCACACTCGTTGGAAAAAATATGGCAATGATTTGGACTACTTAACGAATATAGAATCTAATCCAAAATATTTGTGGCAATTTATAAAAAATAAAAAATGGTCTGGTAGTGGTATTCCAAACAACATAAAATATAACAAATAAATTATATGTCAAGGGCAAGATATTTGCAATTCATTTTCTGAATATTCATCTTCAATATTTCTCTTCATATTCAATATCCCATCTCATAGGAGCATGAATGATATTCCATACCAACCCAATAATAATTCTACAAATGTTTTCAATTACTATGTCAGTAGAGATAGTATCTTGAACAAAATTAAATCACTACCGAACATAGGGCCAGGACCAGAGAATTTACCAACAGTCTTTCTTAAAAAATGTGGTAATAACTTAATAGAACCTGTTTATTTGATATTTAATAAATCGCTACAGGAAGGTAGTTTTCCAGCAATTTGGAAAACTGCTTCTGTTGTGCCAGTTCGTAAATCTGGGAATAAACATATAATAGAAAATTACAGACCAATATCAAAGTTATGTATCATTGCTAAAGTTTTCGAAAGCATAATATTTGACTCCTTATTTTGTGACGTTAGAAATCAGCTTAACATTGAGCAACATGGTTTTATAAAAAATCGGTCTGTTGAATCTAACCTATTTTTTTTGTGAATATTTGTTAGAAAACCTTAATAATAAATTACAAGTCGATGTTGTGTATACCGATTTCAGTAAAGCTTTTTATAAAATCAATCACTCTGTTTTACTATGTAAGGTCTCCGATTTCGGTATACATGGAAGCCTCTTAAAGTGGTACAATTCATATGTAACAAACATATCCCAAAGCATAACATTAGATAATTTTAAATCTAAAAATGTTATTGCAACTTCTGGCGTACCTCAAGGTTCACATTTGGGACCTTTGCTGTTCAATTTATATGTAAACGATATCTCTAGTTGTTTTGAGTTCTCCAAATTCATTATGTACGCAGATGACCTAAAAATTTACCACTCAGTACGCTGTCCCTCCGATAGCCTATTAATTCAGGACGATTTAGATCGACTCTTCAGATATTGTGAAAATAATATCTGATATACTTATATCTAAGTCTATCTAAATGCCATC
>CAXKVY010000414.1:0-18971 GCA_964058915.1 Tetropium fuscum
ATATATTTTTTCAAATTCTCGAGGCTGATAATAAAATTCAGGTTTATGTTGCATTTCATTTCTGGCATCCTTAATCCTGATTTTTAATTCTTCAATATTTTGTTGTGGGTTATAAACTGTATTTTTTAAATATCCCCATCAGAGGAAAGTGTCCAGTCTGGGACATTTGGAACCCATCTTATCATACTAAATTTTCCAATCCACTGGTCTTACTTATTATTTATAAAAAAAATACACACACCGGTGTTATGCGATGGAGCTCCATCTTGATGTCAAATAATAGAATTATATTTTCTAAGAAGCCGACCTTGAATGTCCGACCTTGAAACTTAATGTCCTTGATACTATGGGGATTCTCATCACCCCAATGATGGTTTTTTTTTAGGTTGAACACACCCCCTGTTGTAAAAGTGGCCTCATCAGTCCATACAATTTTATTGAAAAAGTATCGGTAATTTTTAGATCCTTTTTTTTTTGGAAAAGATTATAAACATTTGTGAAAGTATTTCGTGATGGCACATTTCGTAATCCAAGTCTAATGTCTCTTCTAGCATCGTATATATAAGTTAACTAAGTATTATTACAACACTGATTCCTACATTCGTTGACATGTCAAAGCCGATTGTCGTTTGTCCATAGCCACCTTATAATACTACTGGATACGGCTGGAACCTTTAATGTAACTATAACACTCAGAGTAGTTTTCACAAACATCAAAACACTTTCACTTCGCTCGACGCGCGTTTCGCCAACCAAGTTGGCATCATCCGGAGACGATTAAAACTAATCTTAAACTAAAAATCTACCCTATTTATACTATTTATGGTGAAATCATTAGTCACGCTTCAATGATTAGTTGCTAAGCAACGCGTAAAGCGGACTATACGGTATAGGTCCCTTGTCGCTATTCATACTACTTTTACATTTTACAATTTCTATGCTCTCAAATGCATCCAATTGTCTATTATTGGTCACATTTCTGACTAATCTTAAATTACTAATATATATTCTATGATTGTTGTCAAAAGCATGTTGTGCAACACTAGACTTATCTGTTCTTCCATATTTTAGATGAGCCATATGTTCTTTAAATCTGGTGTTAATTGATCGTCTCGTTTGTCCAACATATTTTCGATCACAATCATTACAACTAATTTAGTAAATCCCAGACCATTCATTTGGAACAATTTCCTTTGGATTGTCTAAAAGTTGTTGTAATTTATTACTCGATGAATGAATCGCTGTTATACCCATGTCTTTGAAGACCTTACTCAAACCACGAGTAAACCGGGGTTCGTAACGGATGGATACATATTTTGGAGTCTCTATATCCTCCCTCTATATCCTAAAGGTCTTTGAAAGGTCGTGAAAGGTCGTGGCAGGGATTGAAAGTACAATTCAATATCTGCCTGATTCATCCAAGGGTCTCGTCAGAGTGGCTTGCAGGAACCAAATTTCTAAAAATATAATGAATAACGTAGACAATAGAAAGTCATGCTCAAAGAATCCTAGGAAGATTATCAAAAGATTGCGCGAGAAAGATTGTTTTTATTTAAAAGCAGATAAAGGTAATAAGGTTGTTATTTTAGATAAAGAGGACTATTATGAACGAGTAAACAACCTAATTAGTAATGGTCCTTATAAAGAACTTACTAGAAACCCTTTACCACGAATTACCAGTGAAATAAAAAATGTCCTCAAATCATGTACAACCTTATTACTCCACCCGTTAAGAATAGGTTACGTGTATGTAATCCTACTGTACTTAGATTGTATTGTCTACCAAAAATTCATAAGCCAGGGAAGTCGGTGCGTCCAATAGTATCGTCTATTGGATATCTGACTTACCACTTATCAAAATGGTTGACTAAGGAATTTGAAAGTTTGCCCAGTGCACAGCCTAGTTTTTCAGTTAAAAATTCGAATGATTTCATTGATAAGTTCAAGAATATTCAATTGCAAGAGGGTGAAATTTTGATTTCCTTTGATGTTTGTTCATTATTTCCGAGTGTACCAATTCCACAGACCTTGGACTATCTTGAGGATTTACTCGAATTAAACAACTATAGAAAAGAAGTAATAGAAGAATATATAAACCTTACAAAACTTTGTATGAAACAAAATTGCTTCCGTTTCAATGACAAGTTCTATTAACAACATGAAGGAACCGCAATGGGTAACTGTTTATCGCCTTTCATTGCTGATGTCTTCATGAGTCGATTTGAAACTGAAGCAAAAGAAGAATTCGAGTATTTTCCTAGGATTTGGTAAGGGTTAGTAATTAAAAATAGTGACAATAGGTTAGAATTTGATATATATAGAAAAGATACCAGTACGATCAGATATATCCATAATGACTCTCACCACTGCTATCAACATAAAATGGCAAGTTTTAATTTTCTTGTCCATCGTTTACTAAGTTTCCCTCTCAGTAATGAGAGGTTTGAAAAAGAAATAATATTAATTAAAGATATAGCTGTGAGTAATGGTTATCCTAGAGATATAGTTGAAAAACTAATTAGGAACCGTACATTTAAGGACACACTTCGTAATTCTACGACCTTTCAAAAGCATATAGAGACTCCAAAATATGTATCCATCGCTTACGAATCCCGGTTTACTCGTGGTTTGAGTAAACCTCTTCAAAGACGTGGGTATAACAGCGATTCATTCATCGAGTAATAAATTACAACAACTTTTAGACAATCCAAAGGATAAAATTGTTCCAAATGAAAGGTCTGGGATTTACGAAATTAGTTGTAATGATTGTGATCGAAAATATGTTGGACAAACGACACGATCAATTAACACCAGATTTAAAGAACATATGGCTCATCTAAAATATGGAAGAACAGATAAGTTTCGTGTTGCACAACATGCTTTTGACAACAATCATAGAATAGATATTAGTAATTTAAGATTAGTCAGAAATGTGACTAATAATAGACAATTGGATGCATTTGAGAGCATAGAAATTGTAAAATGTAAAAGTAGTATGAATAGCGACAAGGGACCTATACCGTATAGCCCGCTTTACGCGTTGCTTAGCAACTAATCATTGAAGCGTGACTAATGATTTCACCATAAATAGTATAAATAGGGTAGATTTTTAGTTTAAGATTAGTTTTAATCGTCCCCGGATGATGCCAACTTGGTTGGCGAAACGCGCGTCGAGCGAAGTGAGTGTTTTGGTGTTTGTGGAAACTACTCCGAGTGTTACCTCATAATACGTCTGCAGATACAGAATCGCATGTATGTAAAATCTTATGTTCGATATTTGCTATATCAATAATCCAAAGACAAAATGTGGGACATGTATATATTTTTGAAATCAGCAAACAGAGGGCTGAGACTGATGTCACAATTTAAAAATTGGCAATTTTGAAAAATTAATAGCCTAAAAATGTACCTTCGATAAGACCATACAACCTCACAATTTCATTTTTTTGTCTTTACAGGATGGCAGTATTTCCCCTTGTCCAAATATAGAGGACACCCTGTACATGCGCATTGCTTACGTCCGATACACAAAGACGAATGCATCAGCAGATACGTTGAAAAACTTTTGTTTTGAGTTGAGTTTTGGTGTTTAGAGCTTATTGGAACTTCGAGAGGTTATATCTCCAGTTCAATTTATCATAAGAAAGGGTATGGGATAGGGATATGAGATACTGTATTATTCACGTACGCCCTTGAAATATTAGAGGACTGATTAATAACTATATGATTATTGAGACTGAGGAATCATTATTTGTATTTTCATTACTTAAAACTAGTCGGTATAAAGAAACCAATCACTAATAATTGTATAAGGGTGGTATTAATATTAATGTTATTATTTTTAAATCCATCACGGTTTATTTCTCAAAACTCAACATGAATAGTTTACCTCCTATATTATTCCTCCGGCAGCATTGATGGTATGATTGGCGGATTAGTTTGAATTTTATGCTGAAATATACTGATGACCACTTCAGTTATTCGTCTATACAAGTGCAAAAAAATTTATGCAAATTGCTTCACGTAATTTTACATAGTAGCTTCATCAACTTATTTAAATGGTGCCTCTAGTTCGTATATTAAATATAAATAATATGGTAGCCATGCAAGGCAATATTGTGGTATGGTAGGTTCCATTTTAGATATGCAAAATAAATTATTCTACATACTCTTTAAGTTAGCTAGCTACGCGGCTTTTAAGCAAACCAAGCGTTTTACGAACCTTCTTTATTGCCGTATTATCATTTTCTGTGGGAATGCTAAATATCCCCTATCAAAAGAAAGTGGAATATAACTTACCGACGATGCTGCAGATAATATTCAACGTTTTTGATGCAGCTTATAACCATATAACTCTGAGACGGATTATATAACTTTTTATAATGATTAATAAGCATTGTACTAAAAATAAAAAATCTAATCTTTTAAGATAACGAACTCAAAAAGTGAATACTTTCTTATTTTATGTCATCCAATTAACGAATATCTATATTTGAAATATTAATTATACTGCAGCATCATTTCTGGTGTAACTTCTGAAATACAAGATGATGATGATATGTACAAGAAATTCACGTGGTTATAAAACAAATAAGATAGTTGAGTCAAATAGTTGAATATTTTGTTTATAGAGTTTTTGAGATAAAATTATTTGCTTGGAAATAGTGATCAAATAATAATTACTTAGGAATTCGCAAGTAATAGTGTAATCCTTAAAATATATTGAATTATATCTATCTAATATGTATGTGTAGTTAACTGACCGCATATAAGATACCGCGCAGTTGCCACATGTAATTCTCAAATTTCTCAATATTCAATTAAACTATCATATTCCACAATACTATATAAAAATTATATATATTATTGATGAATGTCATAAAAGAACAATAATATATTATAGCCCATGTATGTGCATACAATAATATATTATAGCCCAAGATGTTAGCCATGTTTTACATTTATTTTCGTCTACTTTAAATTATGGAAATTCCCTAAACATTTTTTTTATTGTTAAAAGCGGCAACGCCGCTCTACCGTAGACGGAATACTGGATGATCGAGCAGCTCGACTGGACGATCGAGCTCTTTTTAACTTATTGGAATGACGCGCCGTCTGTGTTTGTTTGACAGTCCCTGTTGACATGGACTCTCAAACGTTCGGATCTCTTACAGTGGCGGGTTTGCGGGTATTGCGCTCATTTCTATAATATGCAACGGTCATTCGGATTGGTTGAGATATTCGCGTATATATATATATATATATATATATATATATATATATATATATATATATATATATATATATATATATATATATATATATATATATATATATATATATATATATATATATATTGTGCTGTTTAAATGTTATTGTGATATAATATAATACGGTTATTTTTATTATCTGAGCGGTGTAGGTAGGTGATACCTCTGACGAAACAAAAAAGTCCTGTAACTAAAAATAAACTAACTATTTATTTTCAGTACAGATACTTAGGTATTTATGTATTTTCAGAGGTACCTAAGTACCTCCTAGTGTTGGTAGTGTTATCGCCAAATAAAAATTAATACATATTTTAGCTCCTAATATGATATACCTTCCCTAATGCCCTGAGTCGGTCCAGAATGATGTCTTGTGTTTATATATCACTTTAAGTTTGTTTATGCATGGTTATATATTGCCTTGTCTATAATATGTATAACGTACGGCCGACTGGGGTAAGGGGAAGTCAAAAGGGTTATGAGGGACAGTGTGTCACTAGCCAACGTTGCGGTCGCAACTATTTCTGTAATAATATAGTATCTCCTTTGTTATTAAAAGAATATATGGGTAATAAACCGTGTTATTGAATCAACGTGTTTCTCTGTGCTTTTAGTAGGTAAATTTTGTGTCCCGTTTTTTAAATTATTTTTATCTTGGAACTTATACAAAAAGTCAAAACGACGAAGCAAGACGTTTACCTACCTATATATTATTTATATATATATATATATATATATATATATATATATATATATATATATATATATATATATATATATATATATATATATATATATATGTATATATATATATATATATATATATATATATATATATATATATATATATATATGTATATATATATATATATATATATATATATATATATATATATATATATATATATATATATATATATATATATATATATATATATATATATATATATATATATATATATATATATATATATATATATATATATATATATATATATATATATATACACATATACACATATATATACACATATATACATATATATATATATATATATATATATATATATATATGTAGCGGTGTATACAGGTAGGTATACACCGCTACGAGAGTCGGAATAAAAAATGGCGGTTAGCAAAAATTTTTGTTCGTTTCGTATGGAACCTGAAAGACGCAGATTTCCACCAGACCTCGTTTTGTTAACGAGATAGGATAGGTATGTTAAAAAATGTAAGGAAAATATTATTTGATGGAAAGTTGATTTATGGGCTGCTCGAAGTAGGTACTGACGTGTACTGAGATAGATACTAATAGGTACCTCCTCCACTTAAGACATTTCTCAAATAATTTTATCCAAAAAATATCCCAGTGCTTGAGGCCGCTACGTTATAAATACAACGATATAAGTTAGGCGTTTTATTGGGATTTACGAAAACTGGAAACGCTCTCTGGTTTATTATATAGGTAGGTACCTATTGTTCATTGACTTTATTTTTATGTAGGTACTTACCATCCTAGATCACAAATTAATAATTTACATCAGTGGGCAAATTTAAAATTCTATAGACTGTTTATAAAATTAAAACCGTGTACCTACCTAGCCACGAATGAAATGAAAATTTACAATGACGGGAAAATACCTCAAGGTCAGTTTCTAATTTTGATTGGCTGTAAAAAGTGTGTGTATTGGAAATCGCTCTGTGATGAGAAGCTGGTAGGTAGGTATGTATTGCATTTGTAATTATTTTTAAAAATGTGTTGTATTTAGTCTCGGTTTAGTTATGTAGGTACCTATTAACAAACAAGCTCTGATCTTTGTCAAAGCATTGAGTCAAAGTAAATCGGCGTTGAGTGTTGACGATTTGGTAGATTAGGTAGGTACCTACTTACACAATAAATATGACTGTATTTCAATTGCAAGTATTGCAAGTATATTTATTTTATTTTTCCGTTTTAAAGTTTATTTTTCACGGCTACTTAGCTCTTTTGTACGTATTATTTTTGTTTCTTGTGGGAAATACGCTGAAAGCAATACCTCATGAGTGGTGGGGAAACTTGCATACGTTATCAGCTTTGGTGTTGAAAATATGCTTATAAAAACCTTCTACTTTCACCCCCCCTAAGAAAAAAAAATGCCTACCAATCTTAAATGCCAATAAAAAAAATTGTGTAGGTCAGGGTTGCCGGTCGTTGGACTACACATACATATTAGAAGCCGTATAGGTACATTATAGTATAGTCTTATAGGTACATTATAGAATAGTCTTAAAACTTGTAGTATTCCTTGAAAATTCATAGATAATTATCCTTCTACTATTGGTAAACTTTTTTTACTTATATGAAATATATTCCTGCTAATGAAATTTTGCTACATCAAATACATTGCATGTTTTTGATATACGCTATAAAAAATATGGCAAAAGTATCATAAATAAGTGTATATCACGCTGATGAACTATGTAATTTGAACGTGTTTAGAGAATTTTAGAAATACATTCATCATTGAAAAATAATAAATCGTGGTACTATTTATCTACAATAAAAGCTATAAAAAAACCGAAATATCACACTCGTTGGAAAAAATATGGCAATGATTTGGACTACTTAACCTTTAAGCTACTTAGAGGGCGTTCTAAGTATCTAATTAAAGAGGATTATAATAAATATCTAGATACTGTTGAAACCAATATAGAATTTAACCCAAAATAATTGTGGCAATTTATAAAAAATAAAAAAGGGTGTGGTAGTGGTATTCCAAACAACATAAAATATAACCATGAAATTATTTGTCAAGGGCAAGATATTTGCAATTCATTTTCTGAATATTTTTCTTCAATATTTGTCCCATCTCATAGGAGCAATTCTACAAATGTTTCCACTTACTATATCAGTAGAGATAGTATCTTGAACAAAATTAAATCACTACCGAACAAAGGGCCAGGACCAGATAATTTACCAACAGTCTTTCTTAAAAAATGTTGTAATAACTTAATAGAACCTTTTTATTTGTTATTTAATAAATCGCTACAGGAAGGTAGTTTTCCAGCAATTTGGAAAACTGCTTATGTTGTGCCAGTTCTTAAATCTGGGAATAAACATATAGTAGAAAGTTACAGACCAATATCAAAGTTATGTATCATTGCTAAAGTTTTCGAAAGCATAATATTTGACTTCTTATTTAGTGACGTTAGAAATTTGCTTAACATTGAGCAACATGGTTTTATAAAAAATCGGTCTGTTGATTCTAACCTATTTATTTTTTGTGAATATTTGTTAGAAAACCTTAATAATAAATTACAAGTCGATGCCTGTGTATACCGATTTCAGTAAAGCTTTTGATAAAATGAATCACTGTTTTCGGTATTTCGGCAACCTCTTAAAGTGGTTCAATTCATATGTAACAAACAGATCCCAAAGCGTAACATTAGGTAATTTTAAATGTAAAAATGTTATTGCAACTTCTGGCGTGCCTCAAGGTTCACATTTGGGACCTTTGCTGTTCAATTTATATGTAAACGATATCTCTAGTTGTTTTGAGTTCTCCAAATTCATTATGTACGCAGATGACCTAAAAATTTACCACTCAGTACGCTGTCCCTCCGATAGCCTATTAATTCAGGCGGATTTAGATCGACTCTTCAGATATTGTGAAAATAACTACTTATATCTAAATCTATCTAAATGTCATCACATAACACTTAGTAGAAACATTAATTTAATACCTGCATCGTATAAAGTATCACATAATAAGTTAATAACTGTCAACGAGGTAAAAGATCTATGAATTTTATTGGAATTAAAACTTCTACTTGACCAACATATATCTTGTACAACTAAAAAAGTTTGTCAGATGCTGGGTTTTATAGTTAGGTCCTGCTACGAATTTGAGAACCCCAAAACAATTAGGACTTTATATATGGCATACATAAATAGTATATTGAATTATGGATCTTTAATCTGGAATCCTTTTTATAATATACACTCAGAGACACAAAATTCGAACCATCTAAAATTTACCAAAAATTCATTTGTACATATTTTCCTAACTATAGGTTCGATTTACATGATTTTTTTCTTGAAATTGTAGGTTTGTTCGTGCGGAATGCCGATGTGCTACTGAATTTCAGCTCAATTTTAAATTTTGAGCACATACAAGGTGTACCAATTACATTGTATTTTTGCATAAAGTTTGCAACACTATGTGGTAAATGCAAGCAATAAAAAGATGAAAATTTTGGTACAGAACTTTAGCGTAACAATTAATTTTTTAATTTATATCAATATCTCTATTAAGAGGGAATTTTCAATGCAATTGCCAATGGGTTTTTGCAAAGTTGCTTTAGCATCTTCGTTTGTTTTTTTTTGTGATTTTGCGATTTGGTCTGAATTAATAACGATAAACAATAAAAACTAATGATGGTCTTGGCGCCGCCAGAGCCATAACTTAAATACAGGAAGGGCGGTCACAATACTATGCGGCACAAGTGCTAGGTGTTTCGAGATGTAGTATTCAAAGAGCGGTGGAGCGGTTTTGAGAAACTGGAAAACATACCAGAAGAATGGGATCAGGAAGAAAAAGATGTACAACTCAGCAGGACGACCGTTTTTTAGCCCTAAGAATACTACGAAACAGGGACTCTACTTCAGTTAGTGAGCGGAATGCTTTACAACATGTACGTGGTGTAGATATTAGTGTACGAACTGTGAGAAGAATGCTAAATGAAGTTGGTTTAAAGGCAAGAAGACCTGTCAATGGTCCATTGCTGACTAGAGAACATCATAGACAGCGCCTTATTTTCGTCCGTGAACACCAAAATTGGGGAACTGAGGAATGGGGTAAAATCCTGTTTACGGATGAATCGAGATTTTGTATGTTATCTCCAGATGGCCGTCACAGAGTATGGCGAAGAGGTGGCGAAAGGCTTGCAGAGTGCAATATTATGGCAAGGCTCAGTTTTGGTGGTGGCACAATGGTGTGGGGAGGAATTAGTCTTGAAGCTCGTACAGAGTTAGTGGTAGTAAATGGTGGGGCAATGACTGCTGATAGGTATATTACTGACATTTTGGAACCACATGTTGTGCCTTTTGCCCACATTTTTTTGTACCACATTGTTGTGCCATTTATTGGAAATAATTCCATGCTAATGCATGATAATGCCCGTCCATATGTGGCAAGAATCGTTTACGAGTATATGGATCAGGTTGATGTTAACCGTATGGTTTGGCCTGCAAAAAGCCCAAATCTTCACCCTATCGAACATGTTTGGGACATGGTAGGAAAACGTGTTCGAGCCCAAGTTCCTGCTCCTGTGAACCTGAGGGAGCTTAGTGCAGCTGTCGTACAAGCATGGGATGAATGTGACCAAAGTGCCATTCGTCATTTATTTGACCCCTCAAATGCCCCCCATGGCATCCCCATGCCAAGACTCATGGAAGCTGTAATTCTTGTTCGGGGAGGCAATACAAGATATTAACTGTTTTTTAAAGTTTATTTTTGTTGTTAATTTTAAATATTGTTACATTCATTAGCGAGAAATTTTGTATGTTGGTTCTTTGTTTGTGAAGTTAAAAGTTAATGTTAATTATAAATTGAGAAACTACGTCATTATTTTAATTAATCATATCTTCCCTATTGATAAAAAATAAATTTATTGATCATATTAAGTACAAAATAAATTTATTGATCATATGAATAGGAAATATTTCCCTCAGGTTAGTGAGAGATCTATAATTCGTAGTAAATTGAACATGATGACACTTGAAAACCGCAGGAAAATTAGTGACATAAAGTTTCTATTCAAAGCTGTTAACAACAAAATTGATTCCTCAGATATTGTTAATCAAATAAAATATATTACTCCAACTCATTCTACCCGGCAACATAATATTTTCCTTACCATGCAGTCTAATACGAATTATTATTTAAACTCCCCTTTGCTCAGAATTTGTACATCTTATAATAAGTTATCCGAAATAATGTCTGTTGACATATTTTGCTCAAATCTTGATACATTTCAAAATTCTTTGAAACGGTATTTTCTTAGGAATGATTTGGATATTGTAATAATATAATATGTAATATTTTATAATAATAATAAATATTATAATATTGTAATATTTATACCTATCCCTACACACATATTATGTATGTATTGTTTTTCTTAAATTAGATGATTGCTGGGTATGTGTATAGGTGGTACTTCTAGTCAATATTTTATTTCTATTTTGCTGATTAAATTCGCTTTGATTAAATCGCTACTTTATTATCCTCTTATATTGATATTTTAATTTGTTTTCTAATAATTATTGTTATCTTACTTATTATATACCACTATAATTTGTGATCTGTATTTGTTACTTAACTGACAATAATGTATATAAATATTTTATCCATTTATGGATATTCCTTTGGGTTCTTCCCGTTTGTATCCTTTATCTAAATAAATAAATAAATAAATGAATAATTTTTCTTATTATTCTAATAATTGAGACTTAAATATGTAAGAACCGTTTAATTTTTAAAACAATAACGCAAAATTACTTAAGTTTATACCCGAAATATACCCAAATGTAACTGTGCTTTATATAACATGTTTGAATATACCAAGGAATAATATACCATGTAAGATACTAACCATTTCTAAACTGGAAAGGAGGTGGTGGTCTGGGTGCCGGCGGAGGATCCTCAAACTGCTGCAGCCATTCGTACAGCTGTTCCAAATCTCGAAGACTCTGCTGTCGTTCAGCCTCCTCCCTAGCAGCCACTTCTTCCAGGCTCTCCATCACCACATGCCAGCGCTCTCAAAGTACTTGCACTTAATCTTTTGAACCGTCATAAATAAGTTCTAGTATAAGATGTAACGAACACTGAAATCGTTCACACACGCAATTTCACAGTGGTCGAGTTCGATGAAGGATCGGACCGCAGCCGCGAATTTCAATCGAAGTTATTTCGGGACTATCATATTTTCCACTTGACCTCCGTCAAGCACCTCGCGCGAAAGCCATCTTAGTCATCCATCTGGTATCTGACAAGGTGAAACGGAATGGGTGACCGGTCGGTCCATTTATCGTGTTGGCTTTAATTTCTAGTATGCGTTTTAATTATTACGTTTTAATAACAATCTCACTACTGGCGTAATTATCTGTCAGGACAACGGAGGATTCAGCACGTCCACTGGCATCAGTCCAGTCTGTGATACTGAGCGGGGTCGAGTAAATTTCAACTCTGCTTATTTTGCCCGGTTTCTTGTGACACTCCTGAACGTACAGAATTTCTATGATGAGAAAGGATGAGAAATGACGCTCCGGAGATTTGGTCAATCCGTTTTACTGTAAAATTTTATTGTTGACTGGCAGATTCTATGAACTTACATCTATTGCTTACTATATCTTATCTATAAAATTCCTGCTGGTGAAACATTGAAGTTGGAATATTTATAACAAAAAAGAGATAATGGATTGGAGCTTACCGTGTAGTACTTCCCTATACGGTAAAGTAACGCATTTATATTTAATATATTCGGAATTTAGGTACGGTACAAATTCTCAAATTTCTCAATATTCAATTAAAATATCCAATTCCACTATACTATATAAAAGTTGTATATATTATTTATGAATGTGATAAAAAATTTATTGTGCATACAATAATATACTATAGGCCAAGATGTTAGCCATTTTTACATTTACTTTGAAAATATTTTCGTCTACTTTACTATGAAAATTCCGTCAACATTTATCTTAAAAGTCAAAAGGGACAATGCCTCAGCTCGTTGCCGACAAGCAAATATCGAAGACATATATCTCTTTTTAACTTATTGGAAATGACGTGCTATCTTTTTTCATTCGGCAGCAGAAAGCAAGTTTCGGAAACTATAATCAAGTCTGGCAGTGGCGGGTTAGCACTATGTTTCATAGAAAATATGGATATATGAAAACAATTTTACGAGTATTTTACGGTATCCTCATCGCGACAAAGATGAATTGGTGGATATGTGTTCGGATTATACAGAAGCATCAAAGGCAAGCATATATATATTATACAGGGTACATCACGGTGAGTGGCCCATTTAACGTTTCTGGGAAACCACATATATTTTCGAACTGACAATTTGCACACAGGGGTTTTCAGGGGTGCTCTATTCAATGAAAATATTGCCGTGTATTGGCCACTTCCGGTTATACCGGAAGTCGACAACAACTTCCTTATTTTAAATGGCATGCTATATTTTTTATGCCAGATTCGAATTCTACTCGTGATTTTAAGGTAACTTTCAATACTATTCCCTATTCCTCAAACCAATAGTTTTTGAGATGTTTCGATTTTAATAAAATCTTATGCGAAAACAACCCGTACATTAGAAATTAATAACTTTCGCTATGGTAACTTTCAAGAACCAATTTTTGTTCCACATACTAAAAAGACATGGAGCTTATGTCTGTATAAACTACAAATGCTCCAAAATACACAGGGTGTCCAATAACTGATGTCAAACTTTGACTACTTCGACCTTCAATAAGTGTCTTATTTGAAATGGGACATACTGTATTTTATAATCCAATTCGCTTCATTTTTTGATTACCTTTCGACCCATATGTAGTTTGCTATAGCTAAATTGGACGGTTCTTGAGTTATTTAGAGATATTTAAAAATATTGTTGAATTCAAATTAACGTCGCGTCGAGTGCAGTATGCCATGGAAAACAAAAAATTCTGTTCGTCTGGTCATTCTAAAGTATTGTGTAAGTGTCAACGTATTATTATTGTTAGTGGTCAGTTAACATGAAAAATAATTACTCCAAAATCATTAATCATTATATATATATATATATATATATATATATATATATATATATATATATATATATATATATATATATATATATATATATATATATATATATATATATATATATATATATATATATATATATATATATACACTCAGAGGCACAAAATTCGATCCATCTAAAATTTACCAAAAATTCATTTAAAAATATTTTGCTAATTATAGGTTCGATTTACATGATTTTTTTTTAAATTGTAGGTTTGTTCGTGCGGAATGCAGATGTGCTACAGAATTTCAGCTCAATTTTTTATTTTGACCATATACAAGGTGTACCAATTGCATTGGATTTTTGCATAAAGTTTGTGGTGTTGTGGTGATTTGTGGTCTCTGTGGTAAGTGCAAGCAATAAAACTATGAAAATTTTGGTACAGAACTTTGTAGTTCTGTAGCGTTGTTGTAGCGTAGTCTCTTTTTAACAATTCACTTTTTAATTCATGTCAATATCTCTATTAATCTGCAGAGGATGTGAACAAGAAGATGAAACGATCGACCATGTACATTGCGAATGTCCCGCCGTGTCATCGACCAGAGAATCCATATTGGGGGAACGTTGGCCGTCTATCGCCAATTTGAGGGAGATGCCCCTGGGCAACATCATCACCTTTTGTACAACATTGGGCTGGTCTATGGCCTAGGGAGACATTTCCCTCACGGAGGAAGCACAAGGGGCCCAATGGGGCCTAAGTGCAGCGGATCTCTGATCCGCACTCCCGACAAATTCCAGATTCCAGATCTCTGTTAATAGGGAAGATATGATAAATTAAAATAATGGCGTAGTTTCTCAATTTATAATTAACATTAACTTTTAACTTCACAAACAAAGAACCAACATACAAAATTTCTCGATAATGAATGTAACAATATTTAAAATTAACAACAAAAATAAACTTTAAAAAAAACAGTTAATATCTTGTATAGCCTCCCCGAGCAGGAATTACAGCTTCCATGCGTCTTAGCATCTCCTTAAATAAATGACGAATGGCACCTTGGTCACATTCATCCCATGCTTGTACGACAGCTGCACTAAGCTCCCTCAGGTTCACAGGAGCAGGAATTTGGGCTCGAACACGTCTTCCTACCATGTCCCAAACATGATCGATAGGGTTAAGATCTTGGCTTCTTGCAGGCCACACCATACGGTTAACATCAACCTGATTCAAATACTCGGAAATGATTCTTGCCACATGTGGACGGGCATTATCATGCATTAGCATGGAATTGTTTCCAATAAATGGGACAAAAGGTAATAAATATACTTATCAGCAGTCATTGCCCCACCATTTAAAACCACTAACTCTGTACGAGTTTCAAGACTTAATTCCTCCCCACACCATAATTGAGCCACCACCAAAACTGAGCCTTGGCATAATATTGCACTCTGCAAATACTCTGTGACGGCCATCTGGAGATAACATATAAAATCTCGATTCATCAGTAAACAGGATTCACGGTGTTCACGGGCGAAAAGAAGGAAGTCTTCGATGTTCTCTAGTCAGCAATGGGCCATTGGCAGGTCTTCTTGCCTTTAAGCCCACTTCATTTAGACTTCTTCTCACAGTTCGTACACTAATATCTACAGCACGTACATGTTGTAACGCATTCCGCTCACTAACTGAAGTAGAGTCCCTGCTTCGTAGTATTCTTAGGGCTAAAAAATGGTCGTCCTGCTGAGTTGTACCTGAGTTGTATATTTTTCTTCCTGATCCCATTCCTTTGGTGTATTCTCCAATTTTTCGAAACCGTTCCACGGTTCTCTGAATACTACATCTCGAGACACCTAGAACTTGTGCCGCATAGTACTGTGACCGCCTTTCCTGTGTTAAATTTATGGCTCTCGCGGCGCCAGTTGCACTTAAGACCATTATTACTTTTTATTGTTTACCGTTACTTTGTTATAATTCAGACCAAATCGCAACAATTAACCTAGAAACACTAGCGACACTTGTCAAAAAAAAAACAAACGAAGATGCTAACGCAACTTTGCAAAAACCCATTGACAATTGCATTGAAAATTACCATGACACATGGTCATTATTTTAATTAGTCATATCTTCCCTATTAATAGAGAATAGAGATATTGACATGAATTAAAAAATGAATTGTTAAAAATTTTCATTTTTTATTGCTTGCACTTACCACAGAGTGTTGTAAACTTTATGCAAAAATCCAATGTAATTGGTACACCTTGTATATGGTCAAAATTTAAAATTGAGCTGAAATTCAGTAGCATGAACAATTTCAAAAAAAAATATGTAAATCTAAATCGAACCTAGATTTATAGATTTAGAATTCCTATAGATTTATAGGAGAACCTATAGTTAGGAATATATTTTCAAATGAATTTTTGGTAAATTTTAGATGGATCGCATATATATATATATATATATATATATATATATATATATATATATATATATATATATATATTTTGTGAAAAGTAATCTTGGGTTTGTAGCATTTCATTACATAGAAATAAGCAAATAGACGAATAAGAAGGAAATTCCTTCTTATTCGTCTATTTGCATCGTCTTATGTAATGAAATGCTACAAACCCAAGATTACTTTCCACAAAATAAATATGAATAGCAAAGAATTTCAAAGCTAATATATATATATATATATATATATATATATATATATATATATATATATATATATATATATATATATATATATATATATATATACTTTTAAAAGAAGAAAAGATACATGAAAATACTTGGTACATCCACCGAAATCAAAAAGTGGTCAAAATAAGATTGTAGCGGAAGAAGATGCAAAAAATACGTTACGTGGAACGGACCACGGTTTCTTTACGAACACCGAATTGTCATCTTTTAGATACGGAAAATTATATTATACCTAAATGTGCAATGTTAGCACAAATTCTTTGGAAGACATGGATTTTACGTATGGAAAGTAGACAGAAAGAGTATTCTCATACGTAATAATAAAGTGAAATTCGTGACGAGTGGTAGAAATAGTGAACGAAACTGAAAATATCAAAATATTTTCAAAGTGACGGTCATAGTGATGGCGACACTAAACATTGCGGTTGAGGTGCGCCCACTAAAAAATGGGAATGCGCCAAAAGCGATACTTCATGAAGTGGTGTGGAAACCCCTCTAAAAATTCTACTTTCCTATAAAAACCTTCTACTTACTTCGACCCCGTAAAAAAATGCATACACCCATAACCGCTGACCTTCGCGGTTTTGCCGGTCAGAGAACATCGTATACATTTTATACAGAGAGTGGTTACTTTGCTTCATGGAGCAAAGTAAAAGTGTTGTGGTGTTTGTGGAAACTACTTCGAGTGTTATCTAGTGACTAAACAAGCACAACGTCGGCGTCGTTAACAATAACTAATATATCACCAAATTGTCTTTTGGTTTACATTACATACAACTTCCATAGAAAAAGCTTCCATATTGTTGATTAAAGAAAATGTAAGGGGTACATATTTTGAAGGGCTACTTGAGCAAATTTATTTGAAACCCTTTCCGATTTTTTATGTTTTTGTTTTTAGTGACACTTTAATGCCATTTGAAACATGGAATAACAAAGCAAATCCAGTTTTCAAAACAAATCCATAAGGGGAAAAGTTAGAGGCCTGAGTGTCAGTCATTTTCAAGAAGTCTCACTTTTAAGGTCAGTGGAAGAATTACACTGTTAATATATAAATTAAAGGGTATTAAAAAGTATACGTACGTAAAAAGAATATTAAAGCGTTTAGAGAAAATTAAATTAAACATTCAAATTTAAATAATCGAAATTAATGTTTGATGACTAATTAATTTTTGAAGTAGGGTTCGAAACAAAATTCTGAAGTCAATAGTATCCGTCATCAAATACCTACATACTAATTTGTTTTGGTTTTGTGCTAATATATTTATTTAAAAGTCTTCAGCTCGAAAAAAGTGCGGCGCTAAAAGAATTGTAAGAATGTTTCCGATGTTGCGCTGGAAAGTAAGCACAGGAAATTATTTTTTTTTAAATATTTGAAGGAAATAATGGTTCCCTTAAACTGACATCAGGATGCGGAAGAATGAAAACAGGCAGAAGTAACGAAAATATTAAGATGTTAAGGGGACTTTTTAATAATGCCCGACAAAATAATGTTATTCAAGAAAAGTCTATAAATAACGAATAGTAAATAACGAATATTAAATGCGTAACTATGCATAGGATAATAAGAAATGACTTGAATAAGCGACTATTAAAAAAAATATATTGTGGGAAATTACCAGCTGTTTGCCAGTTTGTAGATAAAACACTGTGCATGGTGGTAGCCCGTAGGACTGAGATTAGACGACCACGAGGCTACGCGATATTTCCGCAATTGTTTTCCCATGGTCAACTCTGATCCGTCTGCTCTAGAGTAAATTCGCGTATCGTAGTTTGGCTATTCTATAGTCAGGAAATGTAAAAACAAAGAGATATTTAAATAAAGTATATCTGTCTATTTACATGTACACCAGCTAATATTTTTTTAATTTGTGGGTACCAGCTAATATTTTTATAATTTGCTAGTTATGGATGATTATTTTTAAAGGTTCTTTCTATAGTTTGACTCGACAAATCTAACGTTTGGTAAGAACTACTTGCAATTATAATTTTCTACAAATTTTACACTTAATATTTTACCGATTTATAAATATATAATAACAGTAAAATACTGTAGAACTACGTAGAAAATATAAGTTGGAAGCTACTAGAGTAGAGATATACATATAAATATGTAAAATATGAGAATAACATTAAAAAACAACACACAAACTGAATCGCGCTGTGGATTTGCTCGCAATCGAAGCCGGCTCACGTAGAGCTATGGGAGGCTCGGGCATTAATTT